>JACEHZ010000306.1:0-285092 GCA_017893485.1 Hemerocallis citrina
AGTCTCAAGTTCATCCGAAGAAAAAAGAAAAATGTTTGGTCTTATATATCACGAGTCTCTACCTTTCAAGTTTCAAGTTCATCCGAAGAAAAAGAAAAATGTTTGGTCTTATATATGTAAGTATGTTAATCTCGAGTTCATCTTATTATTTTTTATTTTTGATCATTTCCTTAAGATCAATATAACTTAGTATGCTCTACACTCGCCATTTTTTATGGATCTTATGTATCAGAAAAGTTATATTTTGATCTCGTCTTTTTATTTCTAATTATGCATATAATTTCATTATATTCTTATTTTTCAAAGCTCTTGATAATAACCAACAAGAATTTCTTGTCATGAGTTTTGGATGTTGAAATTCATTTGAATACCGAAAGTCTCAAAGAGACAATTGATGGATTCAAAGATTAATCGAAATGAGATCATACGAAGGATATAACAAAAACTATAATTTTCTTTTGTCACAATCTCCCTGAAGGAGTGAAAGATGATTGTATCAAAATCAATAATCCTGAAGATCTCTTGAAATTTAAATAAAATATTGTTCATCTAGCAAAAAAAATTATGTGAGAATTTGATATATCAAAATTAAAGATCCTGAAGATCACTCGAAATGAAGAAAATATTGTTTGTATAATAACAATACAATGAGTATGAATTGATGACGATCCTGTAGATCTAAATATGTATAACTGTGGCTAATTATAAATGTATGGAAAAATGACGATTTCGTCTTATATATTGGACATGCTCCATTCCCCGAAGTGAATGTGATGCTATATAATTGTTCTAGTAACTTTGGCCATGAGGGTACCCATCATCGTGGCCATAGATATGGACTTGGATAATGAAAAGAAAATAAAATGTATAAACAATCCATCATTGGCGTATGATGCAAGACCATCGGTCGCGTACCTGTAGTACAGTAATGTATTTTGTTGATCTATATCAAGAATCATTAAAGAATAAAGGAAAGAATTAACTGATGGTCATAACCTCAATAATATGATACACTTAAAGGTGGCAGATTTCTCTGTCCATTCTGAAGATGGAAGTGATAATCACCAGAAGTGATAAATATACTATCCTAAAGATAAAAAATCATGATCACCAGAAGTGATCAAAATGATTTATCATTTCAAGTTACTTTATTTATAAGTTTTGTTTTTATTTTTCATGTCTGTTATGATAATATTCTATTTATTTAAGTTTAATATTATCATATATGCTTGATATATTGCTTTACAAGTTTGTTTATTCTCTTTTTTTTATATGTATAAATTCAAGATTCAAGTTGGGACAAATGCCTTGAAGACATTATTATCACACACACACACTATAATACATATTCTTTTATTTGAGATATGATGAAGCACATACCAATATTATATAAATTTATATGGTTGTGTGTTGTGTGAAATTAGAAATCTTGAAGAGTTAAATTTCATAAGCTCCTGAAGAGCTAATTCCATGATGCCTGAAGGCACAAAATTCAAAATTCAAAATACACCATTTTCTCTAAAGTCCCGATAAATTTGTTTAGATATAAGACTACGAATGAACAAGATATACGAGTTACCTTAAGTATGACAATCAAAAGGTGTGTGTTGCAAAGTTTACTCCAATTTGTGATCTGGATTGTATTATACATATATAAGAATGGTTGAATCATATCATAGTAAACCCGAAATTTACCGATATTGTAAACCATAAGTTTATAAAGATGGTTAAGGTTTGGCATGACCGGTTAGACCATCCCGATTCATTGCTGATGCTAAAATAATTGAAAATTCATGTGGCAGTCCATTGAAAAACCAGAAGATTTTTCAAATACGAATACATTGAATTGTGAGAGCTATGATTATGAAATCTAATCTTTCTGTTTGGACCTGGGGACATGCCGTTTTGTACTCATCACAACTTACATGCATCCGGCTAACCAATTATAATAATTATTCCCCCGACAATTGGTTCAAGGTCAGGAACCACATATTTTCCATTTATGAATTTATCCACCACAACGCATAATAAAAAAAAGGGGGGGGGGGGGACCTAAGAGAAGAATGGGAATATATGTTGGGAATTTTCATCTATAATCACGTTTGTGGAACTAGTGACTAGAAATATATTTATTGCAAGGTTTGCAGATTGTTACTTTAATTTCCAACATCGGGGGGGGGGGGGGGGGGGGGGGATAAACAGTTGGAAAAAGAAATATAATGGAATTATCATTGAGAGTTTTAATCCTCGAGTAAATTAGTTTGAACCAAAATTTCAAAGGATAATTCAGTTGCAAGATAATGTCAATTAACTGCCAGACATTTACTGACCAAATCTTATTTCCAACTGATAACGCTCCAATCAGAATTGATATCCCTGAAGGATTACCTATAATTGCTAGTGAGTCTAAGGCACACTTGAAGCGTGGTAGATCACTTGGTTCCAAAGAAAATTATAAACATCCTCGGAAAAATAAGGAGCAAATAAAAATGATGGTCGAAACGAGGATCTCTCCAGAAGAGACTGTTGATATAGTTAATAATAAAGAGAATCATCAGGTACCTAAAATGAATAAGAATAAAGAGATCTCGATTAACTATGTCATTACGGGAAGAAGATGAAACCATTGTAAAAATAATTGTCGACAATGTTTTGCATAAAATATAGCACGCGATATTATGAATAAAACGAAGATCATGAAACTATCTCTATGGGAGAGTGTAGCAATAAAAGACAATTGGCCAAAAATGGAAAGAGACAATCAAGTTTAAATTAGACTCATTTGCAAAACGAGGGCATATAGTCCAAACACCAAAAGACAATAATTTGGTGGATTATAAAGTGGGTATTTTGTGCGAAAAACAAATGAATAAAATGATATTACTATATATATAACACGGCTTGTCGCAAAAGGTGTTACCCAAATGCCTAGTGTTGATTATGAAGAGAAATATTCTCTTGTAGTGGATATAATAAGTCTGGCAGTACATGAATATTTGAAAACGTGCCTCATAGATGTGATCACAAACTATCTGTATGGTTTGTATTACCATGACATAAATATGAAAACTATCTGAAGGATTTAAAGTGCCAGAAGCACATAATAACTATTCCCGGAAAGTTTAATCAATAAAGTGAAACAAAGCTTTGTATAGATTAAAACAATCGGAACAAAATGTGATATAACCATCTTAGTGAGTTTTCGATAAAGGGGACCATAATTATGGTCATATAAGCTCACATATATTTATTAAATATTCAAGGTCAAAGTCTGTTGGAACTCCTGAAGAGTTGTACAAGCCGTGCAATGTTTAAAGAAATATCTTAAGACGAAAAGACCTTGGATAAGCAAATTTCTTGTTTTGTCATCATTTGTAGTGCAATGTTTAAAGAAATATCTTAAGACGAAAGGACCTTGGTTAAGCAAATTTCTTGTTTTTTCATCATTTGCCGTGCAATGTTTAAAGAAATATCTTAAGACGAAAAGACCTTGGATAAGCAAATTTCTTGTTTTATCATCATTTTTGTTTTCAGGTTTTTCAAATTAAACATTTGAAAGGCAATGGAATTGCTTGGTCCTGGAGTACCATTTCTTAGTGCAATATCAGTTTTGAAGCACTAATATATCTTATCAATAATAAATATTATGATATACCTTATGCGGTTGGTTTACTAGTAAGATGAAGTTCCTCGCCAACTCGAAGTCATTGGACTGGTATGAAAGATAACTTCGAGGGACCATGGATATGAGATTATATTATTCTAATTTGTCCATATCAGTTTTGATTAGATATGCAAATGCAGAGTATTTATCATATCATTATAAAGCCAGATATCAATCAAGAGATATTGGCTCTATGCGAAACATAGATGTGTTTGTTTGATCGGTTAACTTCTTTATATATTTGGAGAACGTGTCATCCTCAATCGATTAAGAAGTACTCACAACGTTATTTGAAGATAATACAGCTTTAAAGCTCAATAAATGGAGGGTTTCTTCAAAGGCGATCAGCCGAAACATATTTCACCAGAAATTCTTTTTCACTCATGTTTCAATTAAAAGGGTGAAATCATTGAATCAAGCAACAATCCAGAAGATTGCTCGCTATGACCCTATCACCCCAACTTTTGGAAAGGATGGTAGAATTGATCGAGATTCGAGATACGACTTTTGAAAGTCCTAATCGGATGATCTCGTCAGGGGAAGAGATGATATGCGCTGCACTCTGTTTGTTTGTCCCACTGGGTTTTCTTGGTAAGGTTTTTAACGAGGTAGCATCTTCATTGCATATCATTGTTCAAGATTATGTACTCTTTTTCCTTCACTAGGGTTTTTCCCATTTGGGTTTTATCTAGTAAGGTTTTAACGAGCCATATTCTTATTTACATTCAATAAACATTCAAGGAGGAGTATTATAAATAAATTATTAAGTGTGAATTGTCTATTGAACTCCCCTCCACTAATTCCACATTCTCCACCACCACCACTACATTCATTCATATTTATTCATATGTAATAATTATGTAATTGTCTCTTTGTATCATTTGTAAGCCTAACAGAACGTAGCAGCAAGGGACAACCCACCCATACAGACAGCCTGCGGGGAGGATGGCACTACTGGCAAAGACCGTCTGGCGAAAACGCCGCAGGCGCGAAGCGTGGTAGGCCTGCGTCGGGGGAGCATAGGGAGCCCGGACGGTGGAAGAGCCAGGGGAGGCCGGGTCATTTGACGGAAATGGAAGGCTTTTTCCGAGCGGCTCATTCATTCTTGGAAAAAGAGGGAGCGAGCCAATGGATCAATGAATAGATAGAGTCAACGGTAGACAGACAGCGCTGCCTACATGCGAATTAGCTTCTGAGGTCGAGCAGTCTCAATTTCAAAAAGGATTTGCAAATGAGCAAGCAACTATTTGAGTAGTTCGCGCAGGCATATAGGTTCGCGAAAGCCGTTGCGCGTTAGAACGCGCTAGCGCGCGCATCCATTTTGAAGCCTATAAATAGGTCATTGGGTGAATCATTTGTATATAGAGGAAAAACCTATGAATGAGAATAATCTTCTTTCATCTCGTCTTTATTTTCTTTGTTTATTGTTTCTATTATTTTACAAGAAGCATACTCTATTTGGTCACTAAGGGTTTAAATTAATATATTCCATTTAACGAAAATCACAATTTTTTTTCCTTCTCCTGTTTCTGCTTTTTCTACAACCCGATCACTTCTAATGTGTTTCGGGTTTATGGTTTGCGGATAGCCGATCTCCGCGGTTCCGCCGATGCCGGAAAGGAGGTAAGTCCTCGCTTTCTCTCATTATTATTATCAAATTTTTTGGAGCCCCTAAAAATGGCCGCCGGGACCTGAGACGGCCGCCTCTTTTGCCACTCAATTAAGGCTAGCTGGCCCTGATCTTGATGCTCAGAGAGTGCAGGATCAATGGATACTGAAACAATTACTGGGGGGAAAGAAAAAGCAAGAGCACTAGACATGCTTAGATTGTGCAGGCTTCGCTAACTTGAACATTGATTGTTCACAACAGCAATTGCCAAAAGATAACAACAATGTTACTTTCACAGATTGACAATAATATACTTGGGTCTTTTGTCGATGTTATGTGTGGAGCCAAGCCATGGAAACTTATCATATAAAATCGATCTTACATAATTTTTTTCACAATGCAACATAATAAAGACTTCATTACAATATCGAATAAATATAGACATATCATTAAGTGGCTAATTGACTATGTAAAATTAATAACTATCTAAATACATATAACTCATAATATTTACAAAATTGTAAAATACCATAATATAGAAATTATCGTTTACAAGAAGAACCACTGAATTTTTTTGCTTCTATTGGATAAGGCAAAGGATTTACTAGAATCTCCATCATTTTCATATTACTGATCTTTCCCAAAGCAAATTGGCAAAGGAAAACCTGTTAGGAAATTCGGCACAGAGGATGAACAACTAAACAAAACATAGATCACACCAAACATATCAACATTCAAGTTTTCTAATTGGTTCGGTGAACCTAATATGAGAGAGAAATAATTGAGATATTATTTAACTACAGACGACACATGAGATTCGAATACTTTCACCAAGAATTTATTTCTCTCTCAAGTTTCACTAGAAGTTATGGAGATCGATACAATTATTTATAGAGATCTTTAAAAAAACTCTAGGTTGTAGTTTCGATTCTTCATTGTCCGAGAAGTCTAAAGAGATAGTCATGACAACAAATTAGGCCTAAACAAATCTCCAAGATTTCAGCAAAAAAGTTGTTAGCCATCGTTGTTGGCTGCCCAACTTGGTAAAATCCAAGTCGAGAGCAATTGCGGTCTACCCTATATTTGGGCGGTCGACTCTCAACCTCCAGGCAACAAACAACAATCTATTTCTTTGTCAGTTCCGCTTCGTTTCTTCTTACCACTTTACTTCCTCCTCTTCAACTCTTCTCGTGACCAAGTACACAAGACATAAATCCTAACAAAACTCTGTGCGCATCGCACAGGGTGCTCAGGTCGCATAAGTTTTGCCACCATATTGTTTGATACATGCATCCTCTCCCTCCATCTTCTTTCCTCACTAGATCGTTGTTATCCAGTTGAGATTCTCTTCCATTCTTCTCAAACTTTCCACAACTTAATAGGATCTGCAATAAATTTCTCTGTAGAGAATTAAGGTATTAATATAAGAGGATTGGAGATAGAATTTGAGAAAAAGAAAATATGCGAGCTGAAGAAACTAATTATAATGTAAAAGTATTCATTAATAGCAGAGGACATGTTATAATCAGCTAATATTATACTTCACATAGTGGAAATATACAAACCAATTTGATCATAAATTTGATATTACACAATGAGAAAAATGCCTTCGGTGAAGAAGAAAAATGTTAGTATTAGTTTCAAAAAGAAATTTTAGGAAATTACTCACCAAATATAGGATTAATCAACTATCAGAAAACTTGTCTCTCATAGTTCTAAAAATACTTTCAATATAGGATGGGAAAACAAAATTGATGAGTATAAAAAAACTAGCTAATCTACCTCTATTTATAATACAAAAATCGAACCTTACTATACACAAGAAGTTACTCCCAAGGTTACTATAAAAATAATGACGTGCTTTTTAGTGTGAGAGCATTAAGTTGAGGAAGTTGTTAGATGATTTATTTTACCCAAGACTGACTCTATAGTAAGAAAGTGTTTTTTAATTAGCTTCCGAAGACATTAAATTAATAGTAATGCTACACTCACTATCAATTTTACTATATTTCACTTCATATCTTGGCACACTTAGAAAAAAAGAGTAGGTGAGAAAATTCTCCAATAGGAGTGTGCCAACAGAACCATTGAAGTAAGAAAGCCATTTCTATTCAAGGCATTAAACTAAGGATGCTTGGAGTATTACTCGTGATTATAAATATGAGGCTAAGTGTTTTCTTCTCCTAGGAAAAAAAAAACAAACAAACAAACACAGAAAGTACCATGTAAAAAACACTTTCTTTACTATTTTTAAAATAAGAAGTGCATTTAAAGAAAAAAAAACACTTTCTTACTTTAAGAAAGAAAATCGCCTTCCTAGTTTAAGAAAAAAAAAATCACCTTCTTACTTTAAAATAACTAGTAACTGCACGTGCACTGAATGTCAATGTATTGACACTCATTTCCTCAGTCTTTGGTGATCACACAAACACCACATTGTATATGAAAACAAAACAAAACTTGAAGCTCTCTCAAACCCCTGTTTCCTTCTCCGTCCAGATCCGTCATCTCCTCGCATTTTCTCCTTTCCTTCCTTTCCTTAAAGTTAGAGATCTCGTCATCCTCTTCATACCCATCTCACTTATTTCTCCTCCCTTCTTAATTGCTCGAGGCTCGCGTGGCGGTTCTTTCAGCGTCTCTTGGTGCTTGCGGCTCTTGCCTTCCCTCTGCTGTAGTGGTTGCTTGCTTCAGAGTGGCTGGAGCGTGCTAGCCATCCTCGTCAGGTTTGCGACAGTGGCGTGGCTGGCTCTCTCCCACTGTAAGCCCGTTTAAGTCTGTTTATTACTATTGTTGCGTGGTTTTATTGTGCTCCCAAGTTTGGGTGTGGTGTGCTGTGTGTGGTGGCTTCACATCCTCCTTTGAAAGTGGAGGATTACTGGCTTCCTTGGGGGGGGGGGGGGGGGGGGGGGGGGGGGGGGCGCTGGTAGGTACTGCCTCTCTTGCTCCCCCTTTGCTTCTATCGGTTGTCCCATCAGTGGGTTCTTCTTTTTGTGCATACCTGGGTTCTTCTTTTTGTAGTAAATTTTCTTACTGTGCTGATCCTTTGAAGACCTCTTTTCTCCCCCTCGGTTCTCTGATTTTAGCCTTTTGGAGGCAGTTCGACGTTTGCACAGCATTGGTTTCTTCCCCTTTTCTGTGTTTTTTCGGTGTTTGTTCCTGGTGTTTTATTGGGAATTTTTCGTGATTTTTATGGGGATTTTTCGTGGTTTTTGTTCTTTCGTCGATCTCTACACTACAGTTCTGGTTTTGGACCTAGGGCTGTAGATCGGACCGGACGGGATCGGACAATCATATGTTCAAGCTCGGACGGGCTTATGTCCGGCTCGGTCTAGGTCGGACAAAATTTTTATTGTCCGGACTCGGTTCGATAAAGTATCGAACCGCAATAATACTCGGACGGACTTATGTCCGGCTTGAACTGGGTAAAAAATCGGACCTAATAATTTGTTCGATTTCGGTTCGTATAACAGCTCGGACGGTCCACGGTCGGACCATTTCTCGAGCTGGATTCGGACGGACGACGAACCGTCCTGTTCATTTTACACCCCTATTTGGACCCAGTTTTGTTTATTGGGTTTTGACTGTGTTCCTGTTGCCTGGTCTGTTTGATGGAGGACCCATTATCGTGGGTGGATGTGGTTAAAAAGAGGCCCTATGAAAATAAAAAAATTGTTCTTGGGCCTCATGTGGCCCATTCTTCTATTACCTCTCCGACCCAACTCCAAAACTCTCTGGAAGAGTCGAGTGCTCATTCTTCCCGCCATTCTACTCCTTCTCCCTCTGCCTCTCTTTCTAAGCATCTTCTGTCAAACCCTTCCTCTTCTCGCCTATCTTGCTTTCGTTGCCGACAAACTGGTCACTTCAAGCGTTTTTTGCAAAGCCAAGATGAAATGCATGTTCTGTCAAAAAAAGGGGCACTCTCGAAGTAGATGCTTGACTCTTCAACAACTCATTGGTCTTCCTGTGGGCGTGCCCCTCTGAGCAAGTGTTGGGTGCTCTTGATTTCCCTTCTCTTTATGTTAAATTGGCTGAGATTGAGTCGCTTAAACCCAAGAGATTGAAGGTTTCTGATAGTTCTGCTCTCCGTCCTACTCCCCCTACTGATGAACTACTGTTAGTAGCTAACCTACCTCCCTCCAACATACCATCTCAGGCTCAGGTGACTACTCGACAATCACTTTCGTCTCCCTTACCCCAATCGAACCCCTCACTCAATCCTCAGGTCTCCTAAGTCTGTGTTCTTTCTCCTGATATATCGACCAAAATTGCTAATCTTGATAGCTTTGGTGTGGTCGCTATCTCTGGTGGATCCATCACTAACTCTACTTTAGACGCATTTCTTTGCTCTACCTGTAATGTGGCCAATTGGACTTGGGCGGTTAATGCGTGTTCTAATGGTGACATTGTTATTAATTATTCGTCGATTAAGGTGCTCAAGGAATTAATTGAGAAGAACACCTTCAACCTTGGCTCAGTGCAGCTTAATATCCGTAAATGGGCGTCCAAGGGTAATCCCCTCCCTGTTCTTCAGTCAGCTCCTTCCAAGGTTTCTCTTATTGGTCTTCCCCCCTTTTGTGACTCCCCTAATCTTGTGGCAATGATGTCAAAATGTGTAGGTGAACTCACCTGGACTTCCTCCACTTCTCTCTTAGCCTCTGGGTGCCTACATATCGAAGCAGAATTCATGTGTCCTCTAAATGAAGAGAGGGTGTGTGATTATTCACTACGGGTGGGTGAGGCCATTTACCGTATTAAGGTCTCTTATCATGATGTTGCGTCCACTTCGCTTGATCAAGCACCCTCCCTTTCTCTCGATCCCTCTCGACATTAACCCTTTGACCAATGTTCTGCTCAATTTATGGCTGGGCCATCTGCCAAGCCAGCCATGGCTCTTGCCAAGCACATAGTGTCGTTCAAGAAACCTTTTAAGAATAATTTTCCTTTTGCTCGCCAAAGCAGCACCTTGCCTATTAAATTTACTATCTCTCCATTAAAACCTTCTAATTTGGTGTGGATTAACCCAGCTCTGACTTCCCAATCAAATTCTACTTTGATAACTTCAGTATCAGCACCCCCATTGGGTTCAGACTCTAGTGTGCCTTCTAATGTTATTCCGAATTTGGGTCTTGTGGCCACTGTTGAGACTACCTTGGCTATACCTTCACCTCCAATTCAGCACAATTCGGTACCTAATCCGATACAGTGTGGTTCCAAGTCAGGGGCGTCTCTTTCCCTTTCCAGTGCTACTAGCTCTTGGCCTGCTTGGACTGCCAACCCCTATTATGCAGGAGAATGGGATCTATACAAAAAAGCGGTGTCTGTTTCTTCCACTGAGAAGCTCTCCACGGAATTTGCTGCTCTGAAATCTTCCTCTTCCCTTTCGCACTCTTCCTCTACTTGGCTTGATGATGGTAAAAAGGGAGAGGAAGCCAAATTAGGCTCTCCAAAGCCGTCAAGAGGTGGTAAGGTATTGTTACTACCTGATTCTTTTATGATTTCTCGCATCCACTTACAGCTTAGTTTCTTCTGTTATTCGATTATTATTACTATGCACCCTTCTTCTGAGTTTCAGTCCTTTTTTTTTCCCCAAGTTTGTGGATTTCCTGTTGAACCATTGGGAACATCCTCTGGGACGAAGGAGGACCCATGACTATTTAATTCAGTATAAATCTCCTCCCACCCCTACCCCTACCCCGCTACCTCTACTTGACTCCCCACTATCTCCTTATTCTGATAATTTCTTAATTGATTCTACTGAGCAATCAGTTGCGTTGTCGCTGACTGCGCAGGAGACTCTGCGCTCTGTTTACTCTTCCTCCATTTATCCGCCTCTGAGCCACAACCTCGGGTTATTGGCAGGAAGGTTATCAATGTCTATGAGCTGACCTTCGGCTCATGCACTGATTCTCCTAGATTTTCGGCTGATCCAAACACGAGAAAAGAAAAAATTAATTCAGTGCCTATTATTAGATAGAGTGCACGGATCCGAGCCAAAAAGAACTCACACCTTTCTGCATCTTCGAAAGCCTCTCTAGCGGCGCAAATCTGGAATCTAGAAATTCTGCCTTTTATTCCTGATAACCAGAACCTTACGTCCCTAGGTTCGGTTTATCAGGTTCATTTTGACTCCTTATCAAACTCGGACATGTGTCGTTTGGCTTCGGAAATGGGTTTTGTATTTGACTCACCTAGTCCTCAGGATATTGACTTTATTCGTAACTTAGAATTAAAGCTGTCCCGTGATTTTAACTCTTCTTATGATTAGTGTGGCTTGGAATATTAGGGGGCTTGGCAGCACCCCGAAACAACAAGCCGTGTATCAATTAATAGTGTCCTCCCACTGTGATATGATTACCATTGTGGAATCTAAACTCCACTCCATCTCTCCTTCCACTCTTAGAGCTATAGGTGGATCATTGATTTCCAAATGGATATCTTTAGACTCTATTAATGCTCGGGGAGGAATCCTCTTTGGCTTCAAAGAGGCTGTTTTCAATCTGGTTTCAATTCGTCATCTTCAGTTTTTCCTTGTTGTTTGCCTTCATTGGGTGAAATTCAATTGTGATCTTACAGTTGTTTCTGTATATGGTCCAAGTTCCCCTGATCGCTGGCAGTCTTTCTGGACTGAATTCGACTCGTTTATCGGTTCGATTCAGGGCTACTGGATCTTCTGTGGTGACTTTAATGTTACTAGATTTGCCCATGAAAGGAGTGGTAATCCTTTGGCTATTAATAGCTCGCTTCGGTTCTTTGTATCCGTGATCTCGATCTTGTTGATATACCCATTAACAGTAGATCATTTACATTGTCGAATATGCGCATTGTTCCTTCTTTGGCTAAGCTGGACTGATACCTGGTGTTCCAACCATGGCTAGCCTGCTTCCAAAATACTTTTACGCAAGTGTTATCTAATCCTTGTTCGGATCATGTTCCTATCTTCTCTACTCTAATTTTTCCTTTCCTAAACCTCGAAAATTTCGTTTTGAAAAATTTTGGTTAGAAGACCAATTTTTTGTTAATCTTGTTTCTAATTGCATTTCTAATGTTGTAGGGTCCCACGGTCTTGGTAGGATTTTACTCAAGCTGCATGCGATTAAGCATGGTTGTAGAGTTTGGCGTATTGAGAGATTTGGTCAATCTTAAGTCTTAAAAAACTTCCTTCTATCTTCTGTACATTTCATTGATACTCTTGAAGAATCCTGTCCCATATCACACTCCCTTAGACAACATAGGAATGGGTGCAAACAAGATTATGCTACGCTTCCACGTCTTGATCACTTGAAGTGGGATCAACGTGCTAAGGCACGCTGGCTTAAGGATGGAGACTCTAATATTGCTTTCTTCCATAATTATGCTTCTCATCATAGACGATGCAACAGTATATCTTCTCTTTTTGTTGACGATGTTAAGGTTAAGTCCGATTCGGAATTTCATTCAGCCTTCCTTTCTTTTCATAAGACCCTTCTGGGTACGCCTGGCAACTGATCCATCACTTTAGACTGGGATCACCTATATGGTGAGACTGACCACGATCTATCTAGTCTAGATGCTCCGTTCTCTGTGGAAGAGATTAAATCGGCGGTTTTTGAGATGAACAGCGACCGTGCCTGGACCGGATGGTTTCCCATCCTTCTTCTTCCAAAGATACTGGGAGGATCTAAAAGATGACTTACTGGCCATGTTCACTGAACTTCATCATGGTGAATTCTCTTTTTGTCAAAGAAATCTACTCCTAACTCGTAGTGCTAATAATGGAAGTGCACCACAAGCAATAGAAACTCTCAAGAAATAGATGAACCAAGAACAAGCCACTACAATATATGGATCTCACAAGAACACAACCAATATGCAGAGATAACCAATACTTCTTATTCCCAAAGAAATAAAAAGATTATAAAAGAGATTACAACTCTCAATCTCTCTCTCACCTTTGAAACACTCGTCACAATCTCTCTTGAAGTTGAATAATGATCACCACCACCTAAACCCTAGAGTTTACGGCTATATATATAGCCCCCAAGCAATTCCTAAAAGATAAACACAAATATAGCAATTGGACCTTTAAACTCGTAAGCCCAAAAACAATCAGCCGCCGATGTCGGTCGACTGCACCCCAAGTGTCGGTCGACCGCATCCCAAGTGTTGGTTGACCGCAATGTGTAAATCCAGACCCGAAGTCTGACCGGTCGACTGCACCCCCTAGGTCGGTTGACCGTCCCCTCCTCTATTGGACTTGTACACTCGAAGAACTCTCAGTCAACTGGGTCGGTCGACCGCACCCCCAGGTCGGTCGACCGCAACCCTCCAGACTACTTCTTCTACTTCGCTGCTTGTCTTCTCTTGCTTCTTTGTCTTCTCCTCTTCTTCTCCAACTTCAAGTATCCCGTGCCTACGTGTATTTGAGGCCACAATTCCTAACACTTTTGACTGTATTAACTATGCTCACATTGTTCTCATTCCAAAAATCATCGGTGCTAACAAAGTGTCGGCTTTCCGGTCAATTAGCCTCCTGAATTTCATCTTCAAAATCATCATGAAAGTGCTAGCCGCTCGTCGGAGCCGAGCCATTTCTCCTCTCATTGACCCGGCTCAGTATGGCTTTATTAAAGATAGATTTATCCTAGATAGTGTGGCTTGTGCTCAAGAAATCATTTCTGGTAGTCACCATTCAGGTTCGGAGGGTGTTCTCTTAAAACTAGACTTCAAAAAAGCCTATGACAAAGTTAACTGGAAATTCCTCTTTGATATTTTGATTCACCGGGGTTTTGGGCCCAGATGGGTTGCCTGGATTAAACCCAGTCTCTTTTCGCGTACTTCTTCCATCCTCATTAATGGCTCTGAAGGTTGTAAATTGAAGTGCAAGATGGGTCTCCGACAAGGAGAACCGCTCTCCCTTCTTCTGTTTTCTCTAGTTGCTAATGTATTTAGTCAGATCCTACTGAAAGATTGGAATGCCAATTGTATTGAAGGATTAGGAGGATTCCAAGGGTTTAGAGTTGTTCTTAATCTTTAATATGCTGATGATACCATTCTTTTTTCCAAACCTAATGGTCTAACGCTGCGTAACCTCAAGCTTCTTCTGTATCTATTTGAATTGGCTTCTGGACTTTCTATCAACTTTAATAAGACTTCCGTCCTTCGGTTATGTGGCTCCCACCACCCTCAGGCAGAGATTGCCCAATTTTTTAATTGTGCTTCCTCTTCCTTCCCCATCAGTTATCTCGGGATACCCTTAAGATGGGGTAGACTCCATGCAGAGGACTGGATGCCAGTGACTGATAGATTTGAAGCTAAACTCAACTCTTGGTCGGGTAGACTTCTTTCTCGTGGTGGTAGACTTGTTCTTATTAACTCGGTTCTGTCGTCTCTACCCCTATTTATGATGTCCTTCTTCTACGTCCCGTCCTGGATTATTAAGCAAATTGACCGGATTAGATGAAATTTCTTCTGGTCAGGATCAGCAAATTATAGAGCCGGTAAACATCTTTGTAACTGGGAGGCGATGTGTAAAGCTAAGAGGGATGGTGGCCTTGGTATCCTTAACCTTAGGAACCAAAACTTGGAGCTCTTAGGGACGTGGCTTTGGCGTGTTCTGAAGGATAATTCCTCCTCCTGGGCTCGGATGGTCATTCACAAATATCATTCTCGTCACAAAATCTGGGAACTTGTATCGAATCTTTCTCCATCGGCTTCCCCTTTCTGTAAAGGAGTGTGGAAAGCGGTTGAACCTTTCCGTTGTAGTTTGTTTAAACTTTGTTCAGATGGTTCTAAGACCAAGTTCTGGTTGGATTTATGGATCGGCAATTACAAGATTGCGTCATAATTTCCAGATTTGTTCCAGCTTGCCTCGAATCCTAATGCATCCATTGCGGAATACTCTCAGAATGTTCTTGGAAAATTGGAATGGGTGATTCCTTTCAGAAGGGTTCTTCCCCCCTTTGCGATCTCCAACTATGTACTCCTGCTCTCGGAGTTACATTCTTATTTGTGTTACTCCCATAAAGATGTGTCCTGGAAAAGGACGTCCTCTGGCTCATTCACTGTTAAATCCTTTTACTCCTTCCTTAACCATGGGGGAATTTCTTCCCCAATGGCTAAGTTTATTTAGAGTTGTCATGCTCCCCTCAAAGTGAAGATCCTTGTTTGGTTAACCATACAGGACAAATTGTTGACTATCAATAGACTTAATGAGAGGAATTTAGCTTTAGGACAGCTGTGCTCGTTCTGTCTATCGCAACACGAGGATTCTAATCATCTTTTTTTTTGCAATGCTCTTTTTTAACCCCTCTGTGGTCGGTCTGTTTAAACGCTTGGCATGTTCATTCCCGTCCTAATCTTTTCTTCTCCTGGTGGTCCTCTTGGAGGATCCTGAATGTCAGCCAATCGATGCTCAAGTCGTGGGATTTGACCATGATGGCCATGACGTGGATTATTTGAACTGAGAGGAATAATCTGATCTTTAATAATACCTCGCGGTCCATCCGTTCTCTCATTGGTGACCTCCTTTACTATTCCAAGTTTTGGGCATCCACGCTATCCCAAAAAAAAATTATGAACCTACACCTTCATAATTTAGAGCTGGTTGCGGCTAATTTTCTCCACATACAACACTTACCTCCTTAACAGTTTAGTTTTTTTTTTTTTTTTTTTTTTTTTTTTTTGCCGGACCTCTGTTTAGGGTTCAGTTTGGTTTGGTTTGGGTGAGACCTTCAGTGGTCTCTTTGGGGTTTTCTGCTGGCTGTTTGGTGGTGGGCTGAATGTCAATGTATTGACACTCATACCCTCAGCCTTTGGTTTTTTAAGTGGTGTTGGTTCTAATCTTTTTAAGCTCTTAACCATTTCATTATTTCGTATTTTACTTCTTTTTCTTAGCTTGTGGGCTTAGGTCGTTCTCCTATATTTACTTACCTCCATGAGCTCTTGACACTCATTTTTTGTTTTATGTGTCTTTTCTTGGTTTGCAAAGCTGATCTAGGTGGAGTCTAAGTTTTAGCCAATGACTATTACCATCTCAGGGCAATATTTTGATGGATGTTTGTACCTGGGTTGTTCCTTGTTACTGAGCCTTTGGTTTGGTGTTGATGATGGGAACTGGTTTTAGTTGTTTTTGATGTTGTTTCTTTGAACTGATTAGCTACCTTTATGGTAGTCTTCCTCTCTTTATCTTACTCTTTCTGTTTGTATCAATTTAGAAGTTTATGCTCAATGGGTCTGCATGTGCCAGCCTTCTAATCTAGCATTTTTTTATCTTCATCTCTTGTTTTTTTTTTCCTCCTGTTGTGCACAATTTGGGTCAGATTTGATTTTCTCTTTATTTAGGTGAAGGAGTGTCCCAGTTCTTATTTGGCTCCCCTGTGTAGTAGGGGGCTTTCGGAGTTCTCCAACTCTTCACCTCTGGTTCAGGGTGTGGGTTGGAGGTATTTGTTGTAGAGATATGCATTTGGGTCCGGTACTGTTCTAGTCCGGCTCTGTTTTACTTTGTTTCTTATTTTTGTGGTACCTCCTCTTGCCTGGGTATTTTGTGTAGATCGGCTGACCTTCAGTTTTGCTGCTTGCTTTGGTTACTGGGATGCTTTCGGTGCATCGGATGGAGTTTTGGAGGTTGGTCGGTGTCGAGCGAGATTTGCTGGCGTCGACTGCAATAGTGTCTTTGGCAAAGCCAGCTGGGGCAGCTCTCTTCCGCTGCGTGTGGCTGATCTCTTCGCTGCTGTATTTAAAGTTATGTGGTGTTTATTTTTGTGTTTCGTGATTTGTATCATTGGTGCTGTATGTTTGGGTGCTAATGTTTCATTAGTTGTGCTCTAGAATGTTATGCTGCTTGCGGTGTTTGTTGCGAGTTTGTTTTGGGCGCTCTCGCTTTCAGTTTGCCCTCTTGTAAACTGATTCTGTATTTTTTTTTCTTTAATAAAGTTTTTTTGGGGCTGGAGTCGTAAGACTCTATCCTGTTTATCAAAAAAAAGTAACTGCACGTGCAATGCATGCTTTAATTAATTTTTTTTATATAGTAAATAACAAGACATTCCTTTACTCATTAGATACTTTTTACAAATTACTCCTAGTGTTGCAAACTTTTATTTTATATGAGTGACATTTTTTGTAAATAATTATGTCGTAAATAAATTTGAACTTTGAGGGTATTATGGTAACTAACAACAGTTGCGTAAATAAATGGTTAATATAACTCCCACTTAAAAATGAATGGTTGAGATTAGATGGTTGAATGAATGTCTACAAATGACAACCCCAACTCTCCCATTATAATATTAGAGATAATCTCTAATCTCTAATAATCTCTACTATTTTAATGGGAGAGTTTTTCACCAAACAAACTCCATTTGTAACCAAACAAATACGTGAAATGCACATGCATAACTAATATAAATGAGATCTTAGGTTCGATGTCAGACAACGTCGAAATTTTTATGTAAAAATATATCTCTACTATTTTAATGGGAGAATTTGTCACCAAACAAACTTCATTTGTAACCAAACAAACACGTGCAATGCACATGCATAACTAATATAAATGAGGTCTTAGGTTCGATGTCAGACAACGTCGAATTTTTTTATATAAAAATATATATTTATAAAGGCGTGCATCGCACGTGTAAATTACTAGTAATATTATCATAGGAGAGTTGGGGCTGTCATTTGTAGACAACATGTAATTTGTAAACATTCATTCAACCATCTAATCTCAACCATTCATTTTTAACTGAGAGTTATATTAATCATTTATTTACTCAACTGTTGTTAGTTACCATAATACCTTCAAAGTTTAAATTTATTTACAACATAATTATTTACAAAAGTAACACTCATATAAAATAAAAGTTTGTGCCACTATGGGTAATTTGTAAAGAGTATGTATGAGTAAAGGAAGGTCTCATGTGCGAGGCTAGATTATGTCTTATTATTTACTTTATAAAATAAATAAAAAATTTAATTAGAAGGTGCATCACGTGAAGGTTTAAATACAAAGTGCCCTCCTAACGTTTGGTCCAATACAAAACACCATATAACGTTTTGTTGAGTACAATAGACCCATCCCATCATTAAAAGGAAAGATCTATTAAGACTAAAAAAATTTAATTACTCCTTTACCCCTTCAATTTTCAATTAGGGCCTGTTTAGATGGTCGTAATTGATTTTTTGCCGTGCTAGGCCACTTTTTGAAAAAAATTGCGATTATGTATTTTGAAACTATTAGCGCTCGTGGGCTACTTGGTGTCACGTCAGCAGCGGCTGCTATTCTCATTAGTGACTTGTTCCATTTAGAGGTTGCTAATGGGAATAGCGGCCTATATTTAAAAAAAAACTTTGAAATTTTTATTTACTATTGCTATTCTTATTAGCGACCAAAGCATATATGAAGTCACTAATGGGATTAGCGACCTTCAATGAACTGTACTCCAACACATAATAAAATCTAGAAAGCTTTTGCTCTCTGAAAAAATAACAATCAATTTATTTTTGAAACTGAGTTCGTTATTCGGAATAGCGACATTAGTTGTACAAAGGTAGCTATTAGGAATAGAGACTTTTATTATACTAAGGTCACTATTCTGAATAGAGGCCATAGTTGTGTGATTATTTTGCAAATTTTACAAAGAATAAGGAGATTGAGTTTCCTACTGAGGTCGCTATTGCGAATAGCGACCAAAGTATACTAAGGTTGCTATTCCCAATAGTGACCTTAGTTGGATGATTATTTTACAAATTTTACAGAGAGAAAGGAGATTTATTTTTCTACTGAGGTCGCTATTTGGACTAGCGACCTCAGTTTTAATAAAAAAAAATTCCAAGAAAGCAAAAGTTCTTTAAAAACCGCTAAGTGTCTCAATACATTCATTTGAGGTCGCTAATCTCATTAGCGACATCATATACTTCGGTCACTAGTGGGAATAGCAACAACAAACAAAAAAATTCAAATATTTTAAAACATAGGCCGCTATTCTCATTAGCGACTTTCAAAGTGAAGAGGCCGCTAATGAGAATAGCGGTCGTTGCTGACGTGGCACCAAGTAGCCCACGAGCGCTAATAGTTTCGAAACTGATCCATAATCGCAAATATTTTCAAAAAGTGGCCTAGTACGGAAAAACTTCTCCGACCTCCTTCTCAAAAGCGAGAAGTATATTCGAGCTGAGGAAGCTGAGCATCGCCCCACCTTTGAGGGGCCTTCCTCCGGAACCAAAAGAAAGGCAACTAAAGAAGAGGGAGCCAAGAAGCTCCAGAAAGACAACGGCGGCCAGCGCCGCCCTCCTCCCAGGTTCGAGAAATTCACTCCTCTTAACGCCAACATTTCCACTATTCTCATGGAAGTTGAAAAGGAAGGGGTTATACCTCCTGCCCCTAAGATGAATACCCCGGGCAAGAAGAGGGACAAAGAGAAGAGGTGTCGTTATCACCGGGACCATGGCCACGACACCAATAATTGTCGGGCCTTGAAGAACGAAATTGAGGCCCTCATCCAGAGGGGGCAGCTGTCTAAATTTGTGAGAAAGGACCGGACCGATCTTTCTCCTCCCCCCAGGGGGGCCAACAAGCGTTCTGAAAGGTGCGAGGAAACTCCCGAGTTCGAAGAGGAGCGCATCCTGCATCTCATTCATGGAGGCCCCATGGGAGGCTCCTCTAACTCCTCTCGAAAGGCTTTCATCAGAGAGGTTAACTCAGTACATGGCATGCCACCTCCCAAAGGCCTCGGAGTCCCGGTCACTTTTTCAGATGAAGACCTAGAGGGTGTTCGAACCCCCCATTGCGACGCCCTAGTGATCAACCTCCATATGGTGAATTTTAAAGTCGAGAGGATACTGGTGGACAATGGTAGCTCCGTTAACATCCTCTTCCTCGCTGCTTTTGAAGGACTCAAGCTATCACGGGACAGGCTCAAGCCCGCCGGTTACACGCTCCACGGGTTCACGGGAGCACCAGTGACTATCGAAGGGGTAATCACCGTTGACGTAACCGCTGGCAAAACTCTTACTACCCGAACGGAGCCGATGAACTTCATGGTAGTCGATGTCCCAGCTGCTTATAATGTGATTCTAGGCCGACCAGGCCTTGCTGCTCTAGAGGCCGTCCTGTCGGCTTATCACCTCAAGATGAAGTTCCCCACAAGGGCAGGAGTAGGGGAAGGAAGAGGCAGTCAAGAGATGGCCCGCAAGTGTTACATGACCTCCACCGGGGGTCCAGTCCTCTCCCTCGATACGCTCGAGATTCCCCAAGAGAGTGTCCGACCAACGTCCGAGCTGGTGGATGAATTGGAGGAAGTGCTCTTCTCCGAGCAGGATTCGAACCGCAAATTCTTCATCAGCAAGACCCTCCCATCTGCCCTATGCTCCGACATAGTCCAATGCATTAGAAAGAACCGCGACCTCTTTTCATGGTCGGATGCTGACATGCCAGGAATCTCCGAAGAGCTCCTCGTCCACCACCTGAGCGTTACCCCGGGGTCCAAATCGGTCCAACAGAAAAGGCACAAATTTGCCCCTAAGCGCCAACATGCTATCAAGGAAGAAGTGGACAAGCTCCTTAAGGCCCGGTTCATACAAGAAGTCAACTATCCTGAATGGCTCTCCAATGTGGTTATGGTTAAGAAGTCCAACGGGAGTTGGAGGATTTGACTTCACGGACCTGAACAAGGCATGCCCTAAAGATCCATTCCCTCTCCCAAGCATCGACACTTTGATCGACGCTACTTCGAGCCATGAGCTCCTCAGCTTCATGGAAGCCTTCTCCGGGTATAACCAGATCCGAATGTTCCCCCCGGATATCTCGAAGACCTCCTTTGTCACCGATCAGGGCCTCTACTGCTACAGGGTAATGCCCTTCGGGTTAAAGAATGCAGGTGGGACGTACCAGCGCCTTGTCAACAAAGTTTTTCAGAACCAAATCGGCCGAAACATGGAAGTATATGTTGATGATATGTTGGTCAAGAGCATCCATGAGGCCGATCAAGTGGTCGATCTGCAGGAGGCATTCGATGTATTGAGAAAACACGGTATGAGACTCAATCCGAATAAGTGTGCGTTTGGGGTCTCATCAGAGAAATTCCTAGGCTTCATGGTCAGCCAAAGAGGAATCGAAGCTAACCCAGAGAAGATTAAAGCCATACTGGACATGGCTCCTCCCAAAAGCGTGAAAGAGGTTCAGAAGCTCACGGGGTACCTCGCAGCCATAGGGCGCTTTATGTCCAAGTCAGGGGAGACGTGTCTTCCCTTCTTCAAAGCCCTCAGAGGGGCTAGGGGCTTCGAATGGGTTCAACAACAATAGGAATCATTCGATCATCTTAAAGCCTATCTAGTCAACCCCCCTTTCCTCAGCAAGCCTATCCCCGGGGAAACACTCTACCTCTACTTAGCTGCCTCCGAACAAACCCTCAGCACTGTCTTGGTAAGGAAAGAAGACAAGGCTCAGAAGCCCATTTATTACGTGAGCAAGGTACTTCGGGATGCCGAGCTCCACTATCCAAGATTGGAGAAGATGGCGTATGCCTTGGTCATGGCAGCTAGGAAGCTTCGCCCATATTTTCAGTCCCACTCGGTGGTCGTTCTTACCGACCAGCCGCTTGAGCAAGTTCTACACAAGCTCGAGACCTCAGGCCATCTGATGAAGTGGTCGATCGAGCTGAGCCAGCATGACATATCATACCAGCCTCGGACCGCAAACAAGGCTCAAGCCTTAGCTGAGTTCATTGTTGAGAGCACCATCCCAGAGGTTAGCCAAGAAGCAAACGGGCCTCATATCTGATAGTATATGTAGACGGGTCCTCTTGCACCGAGGGAAGTGGAGCCGGGGTCATTCTGGCGGCCCCAGACAATTTCGTTCTCCAATACTCCCTCTGCATTAACTTTAAAGCCTCCAACAATGAAGCGGAGTATGAAGCCCTTATAGCCGGCCTCGGCATGGCTCGCAAGGCAGGGGCACAACGCCTCCGGATCTTTAACGACTCTCAGCTGGTCGTGAATCAAGTCTTAGGCGAGTACAAGGCGCGAGATGACCGAATGGCTAAGTATCTAGCCAAGGTCCAAAATCTCATGGCTTCATTTGAAGAGGTGCTCATTCAGTGGATCCCCAGAGAAGAAAATTCCCAAGCAGACGCCCTCTCCAAGCTAGCCTCCTCCTCCTTTCAGGGTCTCGAGCAGACCGTCCTGATTGAAGTGCTCCTCAGACCGAGCAAAGAAGAAGAAACTCCCGACTCGATGGAGTCGCTGCCCGTCCAACTTCAAGACAACTTGATGAAACCTCTGATAGAATTTCTAAGGGATGGACTCCTCCCTGAAGACCCGAAGGAAGCTCGCAGAGTCCGAACCAGAGCGGAGCGGTACACCCTTGTTGAGGGGGTTCTGTACAAATGCTCTTACACCCAAGTAGACAGCAGACCCTACTTGAGGTGCCTCACCCCGGGAGAAGCTTCATGTGCCTTGCAAGAGCTCCACGAAGGTATAGGCAAAGCACATTCAGGGTCAAGGTCCCTCGCCAGGAAAGTGTTAAACTATGGGTATTTCTGGCTAACCATCCTCCGAGATGCTGAACGGCATGTCCGCCAATGCAGCTCTTGTCAAAAGTACTCCAACGTTCGTCGCCTACCCCAAGCACAACTCACCTCCCTCTCAAGTCTGATTCCTTTCGCATTGTGGGGGATGGACTTGCTCGGCCCGTTTCCACCAGCTCTCGGACAGCTCAAGTTCTTAGTTGTGGCGATCGACTACTTCTCAAAGCGGATAGAGGCCGAGCCTTTGGCTACAATCACTGAGAACAAAGTGCTTCAGTTCTTCTGGAAGAACGTCATCTGTAGGTTCGGGGTGCCTCAGGTCCTGATAACTGATAACGGAACACAATTTACAGGGGCGGTATTCCGATCTCTGTGTGAAGACCTCGCCATTCAGCAATGCTTCTCTTCCGTCTCCCATCCTCAAACAAACGGCCAAGTGGAAAATGCCAACCGGCAGATCCTCTCCGGTATCAAGAAAAGGCTAGATAAGGCGGCCAAAGGCTTATGGGCGGATCAGCTCCCCAACGTACTGTGGAACTACCGCACTACGAAGCGGACCCCCACAGGTGAATCGCCATTCAATCTCACCTATGGGTCCGAAGCTGTGATCCCCTTGGAAGTCGGACTACCATCTCCTCGCCTCATGGCCTATGAAGAAGAACAGAATGCTAGAGAGCTTCGGGCAAACTTGGACTTGATTGATGAGCTACGGGAAAGGGCTTCAATTCGCCAACAAAACTATCGAAGGAAGATCGAGTTAGCCTACAACAAAAGGGTCCGACCAACCAATCTCAAAGAAGGGGACTTAGTCCTTAGAAAACTAGCTATCTACTTGTAACACCCCGAATTCCAAAAACAGCTGGATTCGAGATTTCCACAGGATCTTTACACTTCTTTCGTACAATTTTACAAGAAATTTAAAACTTTTATTTCAACAATAATTACATCAGAGTTTTTTACAACAATACGCAGCGGAATCAATAAAATACAACAATAATAAATGTACAATTGTTACAACTTTAGCATTTAAATAATCAACAGCATCAATTCTCTTTATATCTTCATGTAACTCCAAATCCTGCATATAAAACTGTGGGCGCGTCAGTTGCTTACAACTGACGAAATATTATACACGGCCATCCTCTCTATGCCGGGAACAGTATAACGATTCTTAAATACTTTAGCAAATACAAACTTGATCACAAACAAAGCTACGAAGGGACTATCCTGTTGATGTCGTGTTGTGCGGTGCACTTAGTCCTTAATGCAGTTGTTTATATTAGATGACACTAATGCGCACTTGTTCGGATTCTATGCATCCCATACTACATAGGTCCGAGGGCAAGCCTCTTAACCATTCTTCATCTTTGTAGGGTTCGATCCCTCGCCATGACTTAATCTACTACTGTAACTACGGTAAGTATCCCAGATGATCTATGAGTACAAGCTCGTGTACAGAAAACCTAGAGGGAAATCCCGCGCCATGTCTTGACTCATCAAGCATGCATTCTGCGGTAATTTAGCCTCCTTCATGGCACACGATCCTCTTGCAGTCACCAAACATCCCACAAGCATGGCTAGAGTCCGATCATTCTGAGTTGTGCCCACGCCATGTCTTCAGGGGCGGAGGTAGATGGCTGCTTGGGGGGACAAATGGGACCCCAGAAATTTTTAAAAACCCCCCTTCTTATACTTAATTTTCTAATTTGCCCCCCCAAATAAATAATTTTTGGGACCCCCAAATATAATCCATCCAAGCCCAGTCCAAAAGCCCAAATGAAAACACACATTCAGCACATCATCACCCATTTACTTCTCTCACATTTTACCCATTTATCAATTAACCCTAAACCTCTTACCTCATGGTCCTCATCGGCGGCTGAAGGCTTGCTCATCCTCAGTCTCCTCTCTTTTAGTCATTCTCTCTGGATAGACTGGATTTGCACACATCCAGAGTCGATGAGGGCTGCCGGCTGCCGCGTTTGTGGGCGGCGTCCGTCGTGGGCTGAGGGCTGCCGGTAAGCTCTCTCTCGAATCTCGATGACAATTAGTTGTGTATTCATTAGTATTTGGTAGATGATTTCTTGCTTTGTTAGTTTTTTAGTTCAGCTACTGAACTCAGAAGTGAACTTAGACATAGTAAAGTAAACGTGCAGTAATTAAGGACCTTCTCATATATATAGATGGAAGAGATTCAGAGAGCAGAATGCATTGATTGATAAGTACGGGGGAAGTCTAGAGGAATTTGCTCAAGGTTAACTAGTTGTGTTATCTTTGCCTTTTTTTTTAATTATTATTATCATTTGTAGTTGTCCCTTTAGTGCCGAATGTATCTTTTGCTTAAAGTAACTAAGTGTCCTGTTGGTTACATATTCCTTGTCTCAAGTAAAGGCTATTAGGCAGTGAAAGAGGAGTGTGATTCAACTCTCGTTTGCATCAGCTTACGGTTTATTCGTCCAAAAAAGAACTTGGGTAATGCTTCTCTTAATAGAAGAACAACATTCTCTATTTCGTCCAATGGTATTTGAGATTGCAAAATCAGAGCACTGAGAGCAGGGAGAGTAATATAAGAAATAGAGAATTTCGACAACATGTGTAAAATAGACAAAATTGATACCCAAATTTCAATATTTTTTTCTTTTTTATTATAAATTTGATATGACACTACAGCATCCAAGATTCTAAATTAAGTGATTCCCAATCCTGGAATCTGTAGTTAAGAAAGCATTGAGAACTCTCAACTCTTCTACTGCACTTCATAATATGCTGAGTCAATAAATATGATTTCTTGCTTTAATTTTAGTCTTTTAAATTCTAGACTTCTAGTTATTGTCTTATTGATTTTGAATTTTGTTTGTGTTTAGGGTTCCTGGTTCCATCTATTAAGGCCACCGAAGCTCTCTGATTCTCTTTCATTTCATTCTCTCAATCCACAATTAGGTAACCTTCTAATTTCTAAATTCTTCTTTCTTTTTTTGTAGAATTGGGTCATCAATTTATAAGAGTGATATTTTTTTTCTTGCAATTATGGATTAGTAATATTGTATTGTTATACTTTGTAGATAGTATGAGCAAACCAAAAATAAATCTCGATTTCTTTTTCGGGAAAAGAGATAGAGCCGTTAGTATTAGTGCATCATCTCTTACTCCAATTTTCGAAGAAGTACCACTAATTGTTGAAGAAGAGGTGCCCCCTATTGGTGAAGAAGTATTGTTAGATGTTGAACACGTACCATGTGCAAATGAGGATCAACAATTTAGTGCTGGTAACGTTAATCCCTCAAACTCCAAGCGTCTAAGGTTAATTGATCCTGAAAAGATGGATGCGTCTTCTTTAGTACGTGATCCAGGATTACGTCCAAGCATATGGAAAATTCCACCTAACAAGAGGGACGAAATTCGACGGGCTTATATAGATGCCGGGCCGTATCAACCAAAGCTTTCACATTATAAGCCTTCAGGTCCAGATAATCGTCGACGATTTCGATCATCTTGGTATGAAAATCATCGAAGTTGGTTGGAGTATTCGGTGGAAAAGAATGTTGTATTCTGTCTTCCATGTTATCTTTTTTCAAAGAAGCCAACCGGGCGATTCGGAGAGGATGCATTTACTACAAAGGGGTTTGATAACTGGAAAAAAGTGGGAATCAAAGATAAATGTAAGTTGTTATTACATGAAGGAAAAGTTCCAAATTCGCCTCATAAAATGGCAGTGAAGAAATGTGAGGATTTGATGCATTATTCTGGACATATTGATAATTTGATTGATAAAAAGACAGAAAAGCAGAAGAGTGATAGTCATTTACGCCTCATAGCCACCATAGATTGTGTAAGGTTTTTGCTTTATCAAGCTCAACCTTTTAGAGGCCATGATGAAAGTGAGGAATCCGACAACCATGGGAATTTCATTGAATTGTTAACACTTCTATCACATTATAATCATGATGTAGCTCAAGTTGTGTTAGAGAATGCCCCAAAAAATCAGAAGTATACATCTCCAACAATTCAAAAAGATATTATACGTATCTTTGCCAACAAGGTTCGGAATGCAATACTTGAAGAAGTTGGGAATGCTAAGTTTTGCATCATTGTTGATGAAGCCCGGGATGAGTCAAAAAGGGAGCAAATGGCTATCATATTAAGGTTTGTTGATAAAATGGGATGTATAAGAGAGCGTTTCTTTGCAATCGTGCATGTCAAGGACACACGCGCATCAACTCTCAAAGATAGTATATGTGATGTGCTCACTCATAATAACCTCCAAGTTGAAAACATACGAGGTCAAGGCTATGATGGAGCAAGTAATATGCGTGGGGTGTGGAATGGACTTCAAGCTCTAATTTGTAGAGAATGTCTGTATGCATATTATGCGCATTGCTTTGCTCACAGATTGCAGTTAGCCTTAGTTACAGCATCGAGGGAGATACATGCTGTACATGAATTCTTTGGGCAGATGACTTATATTATTAATGTTGTTGTAGGCTCTACGAAATGTCACGATGAGTTGCGAGATGCTCAAGCTATTGAACTTGAAAAGCTGATTGCTGCTAATGAAATTCAGACAGGAAGAGGAAAAAATCAAATTGGTACATTACTAAGGACTGGAGATACTCGATGGAGTTCTCATTATCGGTGTATTTGTAGCTTGATCAAAATGTACAATGCCTCGTTGACTATTCTCTTGAATATGAAAAATGAAGGGAGAGATTATGAAGTGCGTGGTGATGCGGCAGTGGCTATGAAGATGATGGGAACGTTTGAGTTTATTCTTTGCTTGCATCTAATGGAAGAAATTATGGGAATAACAAATATTCTTTCTCAAGCCTTATAACTACAAACTCAAGACATCTTAAATGTTGTAAATTTGGTTACTACATGCAAATCACTTCTTCAGAAGATGAGAGATGTTGGTTGGGAACCTTTACTAGCCAAAGTTCTATCATTTTGTGAACGGAATAATATAGATATTCCCGATTTATCCAATCTTTGCTCCAATGGGCGAGGTCTCCCCCATAGAAGAAATCAAAATTCTATCACATTGGAACATCATTTGAGGATTGATTTGTTTATAGCTTCAGTCGATTTCCAATTGCGAGAATTGAATAGCAGGTTTTCTGATTCTTCTTTAGAGATCCTTGTCCTTAGCTCAGCAATAAATCCAAGGGATGGGTTTAAGTCATTTGAAGTTAACAAGCTATGCATGTTGGCGAATAAGTTTTATTCCGAAGATTTCAGTGAACAAGAGAGGGTGCAATTAAGATTGCAATTGGAGTATTATAGTCTTGATGTCATAAAGCATCCAGAATTCTTGAATTTGTCTTCAACCTCTGATTTATGCCAAAAATTATATATGACAAAAAAATCAGTTAACTATCATCTAATTGATAGGTTGATCCGTTTGGTGCTAACTTTACCAGTTTCTACAGCAACTACTGAACGAGCCTTTTCGGCTATGAAACTTTTGAAGACGAAACTCCGCAATAGAATGGAAGATGATTATTTAGCTGATAGCCTCATTGTTTACATTGAAAAAAATATTTGTCGTACTTTTACTAGTGAGATGATCATGTCAGAGTTTCATTCTATGAAACCTCGACGGTAGGGATAAATTTGTTGATTGTAATTTTTGAAAACTTGGGTCATATTATTGACGTATTTTGTCGTTTTGTTATAAATTTATGGGTTTTATGAATATATGTGATCCAATTATTTTGGAATTTTTTTGGCAACATTGATGATGAATGTCGAAAAGAATGGGACCCCCATTTTGAATAGTCTGGCTCCGCCACTGCATGTCATGACTTATCAAGCATGCATTCTGTGGATCACATCCGCATCGTAGACTCGAGGCTCTCATACTTATGTTTTTCTCTTACTTTCATTACAACCTTACAATGTTTGTTTTAAAAGAAAATCATCACAACGTAGAGCTAGCTTACCCTACCGGACTTAAATCAACAACAGAGACAGTCAGCCTACCTGGCTACTTCTCAAGAGACGCTCAACCCTCAACGGTTAGCTCTCAAATCATAAATAAAACTGCCGGTCACTA
The DNA here is from genome assembly GCA_017893485.1 of Hemerocallis citrina. Classification (NCBI taxonomy): domain Eukaryota; kingdom Viridiplantae; phylum Streptophyta; class Magnoliopsida; order Asparagales; family Asphodelaceae; genus Hemerocallis; species Hemerocallis citrina. Next base: position 28,821 of record JACEHZ010000306.1, read on the forward strand.
GGGTCTCGCCTAGCCTCTAGATTCCAACAACTATCTCTTCCTAGAGATCAACAATATTTCATAATCAATCTCCAATAACAATTCCATTTCTTTTGTTCACAAACTCTTTCTCAAAACATTTCTTTTATAATCTCATAACATGAGAACGATTCAATTCGATATCTTTATCAATTTCATCTTTCATACCCTGGTGTGCATTTCACAATAAAACTCAATTAAATCTTAATAATCATAAAATCTCGTATTCAACTTATTTAACTTTCATTTGTCAAAATCAAATCCAAACTCAAAACCAAAATAAACAGTTCGGTTCAGTCGACTGGTGACAGTATCAGTCGACTGTTCAGTTAACATCAAAACATCTCAGTCTGTTCAGTCGACTGTTGACAAGGAATCAGTCGACTGTTCAGTGAATACTTTAAAAACTCAAACATCAAAATTCAGTACAGCAGCAGTCAACTGTAAAAGTAGTCAGTCGACTGTCCTGCCGACGAAAACCCAAATTCTTACACTTGACAGTCGACTGTGGAGGGTAGTCAGTCGACTGTCAATTTCACCAATTGCAGCTTGCATATATTTTTCGACCTTCTAATTAATTTGTACTCCCATATAAAAATATAGATCATTTCCAGAATATATTCCTTTTAAAAACAATATCGTATATGTTATCAAATTCTCAAGTTTCTCATTTTTCAATGAAATCCTTAAAATGCATCAAGACACATATCCAATCAATTTTCCAAATAAACTGTTTTCTTTTGTCAAAATTACTTTACAAAAATCTCTATACTCGAAAATAGATATTTTGAAGTTAGAACCACACTTCTTTGCCACATTCTCAACAAACAACATATTTGCATTATTCTAATCATGTCTCAACATGCATCAATTTCATGCAATCACTTCAATTCTAGCAATTCAACTAGCAATCATAACAAGCATAGCAATTTGCATTTACCACAATCAATCAAAATTTAACGATTCATTAATGTGCATGTAATCTCATAATACCAATTCAATTTCAACCAAATGAATCATATATCATCTATCATGCAATATCTACTCCTAAATTAGAAAGCATTTAAGAAACACCCACCTAAATTGAAGATATGTACTCAAATGAACTCCTAGAATTATGAGCTCCTAAAGAAAGCTCCAATTGCAAACTCCTCAAACTCCGCGCACCAAGGCAAGCCTCCAAGCTCCACATTTCGGCAAGCATCCATCATCAAGAGCATCTCCATCCCCACTCCATTTCGTCAACAACAAGGACAAACTCCCATCTTCTTTCATATACACATACTATGTATGTACATATATACATTAGTATACATATGTAGGCATGTGAAATAGGTGATTAGGTGGTGGAATGGACAAAGGCTATGCTGTTTTGGGTTGGTTTTCTTCTTGGTAATGACAGGAGATAGGGAGGAGAAGAGATGAGAGAAAGAGAGACTAAGGGTGCATTTTTATAGATTAACTAATAGGTAGTTATAGTAACCACCCCACATGAACACCACTTACCCCATTATTAAAATTTGTAACTTGCTTTCCCTCCTATTTTAAAAATCAAACTTCAGATTTTTCCCTCCTCTAAAACAGCCCGGCCCAGAATTTATGCACATCGCACGTGTGCACGTGCACGTGCTTTGTGTACAAAATAATTTATTTAATTAATCCCTTTAAAACAATTATTTATATATGTAATAAATATGTAAAATTAACTTTAAAATTATACTTTTCATGCACTATAAAATAGGCAGAAACTTTTCATGAAAATTTATTTTGAAGGAAGAACGCGCTTAAACACGTGCACCAAACACGTGCGTTGCCCGTAAAATCTCAAAAATACAAAAATTAATTTTATCAACCTGAAAAATATTTATAATTAATTGGAATGCAACATAAGAATACATTTAATATACATATATGATAATGTACTCAAACGTACAGAAAACACGTGTATTGCACGTAGAAATTTATTTTCATTAAAATAGACAAAAATTGAATTCTATTTACAAAGATGAATTTAAACATGTTTATAAAAATAATAAATTGAAATCCATTGAAAGCTTTGCACGTAACGGTAGAATACCCGAAATCGACTCATGCATCGATAATATGAAAAAAAGCTCGTAAAACTCAAGGATTGAAATTTAGCATTTGAGTTGTCTCAAATGGAATTTTGAGAATACAGGATTGCATAAATAATCGGAATTCAAAATGCATATCAAAATGTGTTAATCAATAACAGTACAAAACGCACGTGCGTAACACCCGAGGGCAAAATTGTCATTTAAATTTTGCGGGGTGTTACACTACTTCCCCAGCCAGAGCAGTAAGCTAGCTCCAAATTGGGAGGGACCCTACAAGATCACCAAAGAAGTTCGACCCGGAACATACCGTCTTGAAGACCTTGAGGGCAGAGAGATACCCAGGACTTGGAATGCCAACCACCTACTGAAGTACCAAGAGAGCGCCTTAACGCCTCTCTAAGTGACTTCAAGTGGCGAGCCATTTCCATATTTTCACTTGTATTTTCATTCTTTATTTTCTTATTGTAATGGCGGCTTGCAACTTAGAAGCAGCCGACTAAGTAGTTATCAATAAAAAGCTTCTTTTTTACATACTTTTCGTGATTGTGTATATCTCTCTGTTTTTAATTTCTTTTACCCAAACGACGAGTTCGGAGTCCAACACTTGGCTCGACTCCGCTTCGCAGGCTCGCTCTTAAGCGAGCTAGAAGTGGTTAACCATTCGGAATTACTCCCACAACCGTTGAAACATACTCAAACGATAAGTTCGGAGTCCAACACTTGGCTTGATTCCGCTTCGTAGGCTTGCTCTTAAGCGAGCTAGAAGTGGTTCGCCATTCGGAACTGCTCCCACAATCGTTGTAACATACTCAAACGACGAGTTCGGAGTCCAATACTTGGCTCGATTCTGCTTCGCTGGCTCGCTCTTAAGCGAGCTAGAAGTGGTTCGCCATTCGGAACTGCTTCCACAACCGTTGAAACATACTCAAACGACGAGTTCGGAGTCCAATACTTGGCTCGATTCTGCTTCGCTGGCTCGCTCTTAAGCGAGCTAGAAGTGGTTCGCCATTCGGAACTGCTTCCACAATCGTTGAAACATACTCGAACGACGAGTTCGGAGTCCAACACTTGGCTCGACTCCGCTTTGCAGGCTCGCTCTTAAGCAAGCTAGAAGTGGTTCGCCATTCGGAATTGCTCCCGCAACCGTTGAAATATACTCAAACGACGAGTTTGGAGTCCAACACTTGGCTCGATTCCGCTTCGTAAGCTCGCTCTTAAGCGAGCTAGAAGTGGTTCGCCATTCGGAATTACTCCCACAACAGTTGAAACATACTCGAACGACGAGTTCGGAGTCCAACACTTGGCTCGACTCCGCTTCGTAGGCTCGCTCTTAAGCGAGCTAGAAGTGGTTCGCCATTCGGAATTGCTCCCACAACCGTTGAAACATACTCGAACAACGAGTTCGGAGTCCAACACTTGGCTCGACTCCGCTTCGTAGGCTCTCTCTTAAGCAAGCTAGAAGTGGTTCGCCATTCGGAATTACTCTCACAAATGTCGAAATGCGCACCGCCGCCGCACGCGAAGCTCCTACAACTAGACTAGACATGGGAGAAGAGTACTTGGAGAAGCTAACCTTTGGTTCTTTTGGTTCATTTAAAGTTGGAGTTAGAAATTTCGCACCCATACAAAGAAAGATTTGGTTCTGATTTTGAGTAGTTGTCAAAAGTTGGAGGGGTGGTGCTTGAGTAAATGCCTACCAATAGAAGCACATGAACACAGAAGAGAAGCAAAAGCTTTCACTTATATAAAATTCTAACGCACAAAAGCGTTCAAGTTACAAGACCTCACTACTAATACAGGGTACTACAAAAACTCAAAGGAGCATAATACAACTTATTTAACGCTTCTTCGGAAAAGGGACATTTCGATTCAGGGACACACGGGGGCGACGTCGCCTAACCTCCGAGCTCGTCTCTAAACCAACGAACCGAGACGCCTCTTTGGTGCTGCCTCTGACTGTGGCTCCCACCAAAGCGCCACTAGACGAAGCGGCCACCCCACTCTGAGCATCGGCCGGGCTCTGCCTAACGATAGGCCAACGAGTCGCGAGCTTGTAAAACGAGATCCCCCTTTTGCTCTCTTCGCGAGTACACGACGTATTCCGAACATTGATCCTTACAGGCCGAGGTTTAAGGCGAGCAACTTTCTCCTCGAGCTCGACGATCCTATCTTTCAAAGCATCGTCCTTCACAGATATTTTGAAACGAGGAAGTCTGGCGGAGCCTGCGGCATCGATGCTGTCGGCTATAATGCGACGAAGGTGGGTCACTTCGATGCTTTTATCGACTGTAACTCTCCTCAACTGCTCGACCCTCGCCGTCAACTCGTCGCGCTCGATCATCAGTTTACCCACTGCCGATGCTAACTCGTCTTCCTCCGCCGAGAATTCTTCTTTGGCTATTTCCAGCTGGCGAACCTCCGCCAGTAACTCGCCTTTCTCTGTCTCAACGTCGAATAGCATCTTCCTGAGCAACTCCACCTCACCTTCGAGACGAGCCTTGCGAGATCGCTTCCGCAGTTGTTTCAGCTCAGAGAAATACCCTATCGCAGTCTCTTTGATGTCCTCTAATCTCAGCTCACTCTTGAGGAAACTCTCTCGGCTGCGAGAGAGGGCTTGCTTCGCCTCTTCTAGTTCGGTACGAAGGCGAGATGCTTCGGAGACCGGGCTCGGCTCGACAACCTGAAAAGCAGAAGGGTATCAACACGAAGAACGAGAGGCGGTGCTCAACACTTGGTCAAAATTTTGAAAAGATTTCAATCCAACACTTAGTCAAATTTAAGAAGAGAGTTAGAACAAAACTTTATTCATATCAAAAGCAGTGGCCAGTCCGCTACAAGGCAGTACATAAAAAGAAAATTTACAAGAACGAGGAAATCAAGGGTCCACCTGGGGCGGCAGCTCGGAAACAGGCGCCTCGGTGGACGGCCCCTCGTCCCCTGTCGCCCTGGCTCGGGGGTCGGCTGCCACAGTCTCGGGATCGGTAGGCACCTCGTCATCCTGCTGTTCGCCCTCCTCCGCGTCTCCCTCCTCCACTTCGTCTTCCTCCTCGCCGCCGGGCCACAGCCGGTACCCCACCCTCTCAAAGCCGGGAACTCGAGCCTCGACATGGTCGAGCGCCCTGGCATAAGACAGCTCCATGTTGGCAGCCATGTGCTTCTTCGCCTCATCCTCAATCTTCTTTCTTTCCTTCTCCACGGCCTTGGCTTGTTCCAACTTCACCGCTTCCAAAGCCTTTGCCGCTGCGGCCCTCTCCTCGGCAGCCTTAGCGACCTCCGCAGCGAGCTTTTCCTTCGCTTGCACCAAGGCCACCTCGAGGTCGGTGACTTGAGCCGCCAAAGCGTCCGAGCGACGCTGCTCCGCATTGAGCTATTTCACGGCCACCGCCCTCTCCGCTCGGTCCTTGTCACTGAGGGTCTTCAGCTCCCTCTCCCGCTCGGAATACTCCTCGAGGAGATGGCCGAAGTGGCAAGTGGCCTGCACGAAGAAACGGTTAGAACACCACAAAAATCGAGCTAAAGACTTAGAAAATTTTCAAGAAAATTTTAAACAGCAAAAGAGAACTTACCGACATGAGCGACCGAGCCACTTCGAGAGCGTCATCCCTTATCATCCCCGCCTTTAGGGCAGCTCGGTCCTTCGGGGTCGAAAGATGCTTAACCGCCTGCATGCTCATCCCCGAGTCGCCCAAGAAGCCGTCGTGGTTCTTCACTCGCCAGTTGGGGACGAACAGCTTCTTATGCGCCTCGGTTAGAATCTCCTCGGCGTGTTCGGTAAAAGCGGGGCCTCGAGTGCCAGCGCCGCCGAGACGGAGAAAGCCTCACTTGCAGGGGCAGACGGGGTAGGGAGGATGGCTACCACCGAAGACGGTTCCCGAGGAGCAGGAGCGGCGATGCCCGACGGTGCCTTGGTGGGTCGGCCTGACAAAGGACCCGTGCTCGTCCTCTTCCTCTTCTTGCCATCGGCGATTTTGCTTCGTTCCGTCATCATGCCCTTAAAGTCCATGTTCGGCGCCTCTGTCCAAAGAAAAAGAAAAGAGTTAGAAGAATGTACAAGGCGATAAAAGAGAATTGCAAAGTGAGATGTCAGGAGCGTACTCGGGTCGATCGAACTAAGGTCCGACCCTTGCAGCACCTCCTCGGTCATCTCCCTCCAGCTCAACATCGGGAGGGCGATCAGCTTGGCCGCCACCTCCGCCTCGGCAGTGGTCAACACCGGCTCGGCCTTTGCAAACTTTGGTACCTCCTTCCACCGAGTCGGGAAATCCAATATCGAGGGCCCCTTTATCAGAAAAAACTTCCCCTTCCATAGCTTTATCGAATCAGGATTCTCTATTAACTTAACCCCTCTCCGGGGTGACAAGTAATAGCGAGGCTCGAGCTTACTCATCCTGTTGATTTGGTATAAACTACGGAGGATGACGAGATTCAGCTCCACTTTGGCAATTCGACATTGAAGTAGAAAGCCGAGCACGTGGCGCCAAGTGTTCGGCATGAACTGTATGGGGGCCAGACAGTACCACTGAAGGACGGCCGTCACAAAGGGATGAAGGGGGAAGCGCAGACCGGCGATCAAGGCATCGTAGGCGAAGACGCATGTGTCCGGAGACAGGACAGTGTTCGTTCGCATCCCGGGGCCAGGGAGGACCAGCTTGTACTCCTGAGGGATGGCGAACCCCTTTCTAATCCTAAGTAGATCCCACTCGGTTAGCACCGTGGGGAGGTCGTCCACCTCGGAAATCTCCCTCGAGTCGTTCTCCTCGTAGGTCGTCGCGCGACCAACGACCGCCCTGGCCAGCAGCTCGTCGCTATACTGCCTAATCCCGGCATGTCCGGACAGTACGGTCGGCATCCAACCCGATTCACCCGCGTGCCTTTCAACCTCCACCACCTCCTCGACTACTACGGACCGAGCCGCTTCCTTTCCCTTCCCCTCGGCCGTGGACGACCCTACTATCTCCTTCCCCTTTCTACGGCTCACTACTTCTCTCCCCTCCTCGGCACTCCGACCTCCCGAGGACGATGCCTCACTTCCCGAGTTTATTCTTGACATCTCGAATAAATATCTAAGGCAAAAAAAGACTGACCTTGATGTGACGTAACCTTGAAGTAACGTTTACGGTCGGAAAGAGTTCGCCGGAAATTGCCTGGCCTTCGCGACAGCTAGCACAACCGCCTTGGAGCACAAATCGCCGCTAGCAAAGCAACTCAAGAGCAAAAGTAAAAACTTTGAAGTAAAAGTGAGAAATGAGCTAAGGGGTGAGGTGGGGTGAGAACTTATAGCCAAGAAAATGATTGTTGGGCTTTCAAAACGCTTAGAGGCCCATTAAGGGAGATAAAACAACAAAAAAGAGAAAGCTGCGACGATTCAGAGGAAAGACGCGTCGGTTCGCTTAACATCACCGCTCAACGACTCGTGACTCGCCGAGCCACCAAGTCAATCTGACGAACTGATGGGGTACCGACCTCCACATATGGAGAAAAATACCGCCAAGCCAGTTTCACCGTCAGATTGTCTCAAAATTCGTGTCCGAATCTGATGAGCGGCTCAGATCTTGCCACGCCCACAAAATGAAAAGATAACGTTTTCTCGTGATCTGAACCTCCAACTTCGTGATACGAGCCATGATGAGCGTCTCAGATCCCACCACGTGGTTCGAAGACTCGATCCAATCTGCCAAGCCACCAGAGCACTCAGCCGAGCTACCGAACAGCTCAGCCCAGCCACCGAGCAACTGTAGGCAGAGGACGAGCCACCAAGCCACCGGGCCGCTCTGGCTGAACTGACGGGGTACCGACCTCCACATATAGAGAAAAATGCCACCGAGCCAGTTTCACCGTCAGATTGTCTCAAAATTCGTGTCCGAATCTGATGAGCGGCTCAGATCATGCCACGCCCACAAAACGACAAGATAGCATTTTCTCGTGATCTGAACCCCGCCCTCGCGATTTGTATCATGATGAACGTTCCAGATTCAGCCACGTGTCCCAACAATTCATTCCGAGCTGCCGACTCACCGGAGTGCTTAGCCGAGTTACCGAACAGCTTAGCCGAGCATCCGAGCTGCCGACTCACCAGAGTGCTCAGCCAAGCTGCCGAACAGCTTAGCCGAGCATCTGAGCCGCCGATTCACCGGAGTGCTCGGTCGAGCTACCGAACAGCTTAGCCGAGCTACTATGAGCAGAGGACGAACTACCGAGCCACCGGGCCGCTCTGGCCAAACTGCCGAGGTACCGACCCTCATATTTGAAGAAAAATGACGCCGAACCACCTCAACCGTTGGATCATGTCAAAAAACGTGCTAGAACACGATGAACGGCCCAGATCGCGCCACGCCCACAAAACGACAAGATAGCATTTTTTCGTGATCTGAGCCGCCCTCCTCGTGATTCGCGCCATGATGAGCAATCCAGATCTTGCCACGTAGCTCGGCCGTTCGCTACGTGCCGAGCCACCGAGCTACCGAGGTACAAGGGGCCGAGGTGCCGAGGCACCGACCTTCGCATACGGGGAGTGTGCCGAGCTACTCAGACCGTCCGATCCTTCAGAAAACAACGCTCAATGCCGATGAAGGGCCCAGATTACACCACGACATAATTTGGTATTAAAAATTAATTTTTATTTATTAAAATCGATTTATTTATTTAAAAATTGTGAAAAAATAATTAAAAATTCGGGAAAATTAATTAAAAATTCTAAAAATAATTATAAATTCAGGGAAGTATTTTTGAGCCCCTGGATAAATAATTATGGCTTAGAAGAGTCAATTAAGACCCCGAACAACGAATTAACACTTCGCAAAATTAAATAAGTGATCCGAAAAATGGATAAAAATTAAGAAAAATCACCAAGAGTCCAGAAGAGCTCAGGAACAACCTTGAGCGCGCGACTAACTCAGAAAATCACCGCAATACTTCATGCAAAGATTCAACGCCCCTCATTCGGACTCCGGTACAACCCTGTGAGCCATTAAAACAGCACAACTACTCCTCAAAGACTGGTTAAACTTAGTCTTCGGGAGTAGGGGGCTCGTGATATGGCTAAAAATAGGGCTAAATCGGAACCGTCCAAATTGGGCACGAATCTTAAAGCTTGGGGGTAAAATGGTAATTTCACCTATAAACGGGTCTGAGATGGGTACTGGGTCTTTTCTACAAAGGCCCAATAACCCACGAATGGATCCTCCTTAATTGGGTGTGGGTCCCAACCCGCAGGAAACCCTGTCCAGCTGGATAGAATTAGGGTTTCTGATTGTATTAAATCAACGGCCCTGATTCATTCTATCCTTTCACGGGGAATTAGGGATTTCATTCCTAAACTGATCCCAAAGGCGGCTATAATTACCCCGCATCCACCACCATTAAGAGGTAATCAATCTTTTGCCAGTTTATGCTCATTCATAATCTTTTCTGATTACTGACTTGAGCGTCGGAGGGTGCGTCGCCGGGATCAACCCCGGTGTCTCGCACTTTTTGCAGGTGAACGGCGGGAGTCAACGGTCAAACTCCGGTGGAAAGGTTCCAGGTTTGCTATTCGGTATTCCTAAGAATCTACAAATTCTATCTGTTTGCCCCCACACCAGATTTAGCGGCAACAGGTTCTGGTATTCATGTTGGGCGGGGGCGAAACCAGGAAAGAAGAGGAAAAAGGGTGGAGGAAGGGGGGTTTTGGAAAAATTTATATAAACAAAATATTTAATAAAGGTATATTAACATACAAACCCCCAATCATCAATATATTACAAATAAACCCCAATTCTATACTTTAATAATATTAACAATACAAAATACATAAAATTATCTCATAATATTCCTTCAAAATTATATAAAATAAAGTAAACAATATTTTTTTACATAAAACTCAACTCATAACTTCGATATATCAAAAATACCGATTCAACACTAATATTAACACCAATATCAATACTTAAAAATAAAATAAAATAAAATACAATAAAATGAACTAAAATATACCTCGAATAATTCTCACCACTCCAAAGATATAAAAACAGGTATTTCCAGTAATTTAAAAATTCGAGGTGTTACATTGGGTCTCACTTAGCCTCTAGAATCAAGACAATTCATGTTCACAACATCATGAGTTATCCATACCTTCAATATTCACATTTTTAAATTTCATTCATTCACATATCCAATTATTTTCTTGTTCACACATCTCAGTCATTTGCATAACTAGTTTTATAGTCTTATCCAACATTTCAAATCAACATTCTCTATGTAAAAATAGATGGTTTATTCACCCCCTTCTAATAGGATTCTCAATGAAGTTGTAATTACATTCAATAAATTTCTTTTCCAAACAATATAATATTCAACGTCCAATTTATTCTTTAACAACTCAAATTAACTCTAGATCGAGTTTAATCCAAATGATATAATTTTTAGAATACCTCTAGTCAAAATAATCAAATTCTCCTTCTTAATCAAAATGTAAATTAGTATTTATTTAGTTCCAAAGCTCAATTTTTTTTATATTCAACACAATCCATTTCTCCTTAGTTCACATTTTAAACCTCACGGTATAATCCTAATTCAAGATAAGATATCTCTTATTCAAATCAATTTCTATTCATTTTATTCCCAAAATATATCTTATAATAGTATAAAATTATTTCCCAAAGTTCTAATAATATTCTAAAATATTTCTATAAATTTTCTCCAATTTTAAGACATGAAAAAACCTTTTTTTTTAAATATCAAACTGTTCATAGCCGGGTTCAAACCCAAAACCAGAGGCAACCCCAAGCCCAAACCGGTAAGCCAACTCACAGTTGTGAGACAAATCCATTTCAGTGTTTTATGTACACTAGCTACTGTTATTATATAAAAATCGAAATTTTTCAACAAAAAAAAAAGATCAAAGCCTTCCAAGACTCGAACCTGCACAAACCCAGATGCGCAAACCCCTCTTACACTCACGCACTGACCAAGAAGACAAACACCACAATCAATTATAACTCTATTAAATTATTTTATTCCAACTCTCTGTTTCTCAATTATTTTAATCTAATCGTATAACTTCAAGTTTTCTTCTTCCTTAAATATTTTCATGATCATTGTCATACACAGCAACTCTAAAATTTCCAGAACGAGAATATTCTCTAATTTAATATATTTCAACTTGGAAAATTTTCAAATTAATTTAAATAGTGCAATCTCTCACTTTTGCATTCTTGTTCCTTATTGATTTAAATTAGACTATAATTTGTAGAATTAGCATGAATACCCTACCAACTATGATAAGATTAGGAAAATACCCATACCCCCAATCCACTTGCAAATCTATATGCAATTCTAACATGAACTTCTCAATGTTGCAAATTGCTATGCATACTCAATTTCACACATTCAATTTAATCATGGTGTAGAAAAATCTAATATGAATCAACATTCATGAATTTGTGTACATGAACAAACACACATGATATTAACACACAAGAAATCTTATGCACATTTATTTTAGATGGAAAATCAATTTCAATGTTGTGTCACCAACTATTCATCTATTTAATCTAGCATGCATTCACACTCAATTTAATTCACCAATCACATTCTAGATTACACCAATCAATTATCTAACCATTTCATGCACCAAAATAACTAAATTAGAAATTAAAGAGACACCCACCTCAAAAGGAGAATTCCTAGTAGTAGAAACTCCTAGCAAATGCCCCAAAATCCTCCACTTCAAAAAAAATTTCACTCCTGAAATTCCAACAACAAAGCCCAATCTTGTTCTCTTTTTTGTTTTGTTTTTTTGCCAATAAGAAGTAAGATGGGGTGTTTATAAAAGGGATTAATTAATGGGATTTAACTAATTACCCACTAACACAATTAACTACCCACTAACTCCTACTCACACCTCCACTCTCTCAAGCACTTCCGGCCAGTAGGTGAGAAAGCACGTGCACGTGTGTGCTACGTTTGTGGACACAATTCATTAATAATTTTTATTTAAATTAAATGCATATGTCATAATATGTAATATGTATTTAATAGAACTAGTTTAATTGAATTATAATACACAAATAAAAATAACCTCACACACTCCACAAATTTTATTTTGAAAGATAATACAACCAACATGTGCACTGCAAACACGTGCGTCGCACGGAAAAACAAATATTCAAATACGAAATAGATTTTATCAACGGGGAAATGTCTATAAATAATCGAAATATAACATATGGAAAATAAATTTCGTTAATTTTATATATATACAACAATGTAATCCATACGTACATAGAAAACACGTGCATCACACGTATAAATATATTCGAGTCAAAATATGAGAAAGAATAAATTTCAATTTATAAAACGAATTCGAACAAGTTATAAAAATAAATAATTGAAATACGTAGAAATTGTATAATATTACACATAAGAATATACGTAATCGACACATGCATTGAAAACACGTGCAATACACGTAAAAAATAGAATATTAACTATTTGACTTTAAAATTTAAATTCAAATACATAATCGAATTCGAGAGAGTGAAAAACATATATAAGAATCGAAATACGAAACACGTAGAGAATATTTATATTAAAATACGTTACGAATATTACCCATAACAGTACAAAATATCCGTGCATAACACATGATGTGCAAAATTGTCATCACTCAATTTTGCGGAGTGTTACAAAAATTGTATGCATTTTCAAAGAGGACATCGAAGAAAAATAAATCAACATTTAGACTATAGAGGCTTCTACCTCTGCAGTACTCAAAGGTATACATTTTCATTTAACTTTCTCCTTATTGTATATATAATGGAAGCATCCTAACTGTATAGCTACCGAACATGTATCATGCTTCTCATTGTATGAAACCGCGAATCATGTCTCTTTTATGGTATGGTAACGAATAATTTTTAGTTTCTTATTATTGCACATCTTATTGTTATATATTGAATCTTGAAAAGATTATATATATACATATATGTAGTCATGAACAGATTTTGTATCAGTTTGAAATTACATACAATCAATATTACCTAGATAAAGATATATGCAGCCTGAGTTCCCGGGGGTCCGAGGCGAACTTCCGAAATGGGCCCCCCAATACATTTAATATTAAAGAAAACATGTATACAAAAAATTTGCACATTTTTCAAAGCAAAATATGCAAAATATATATCATCGAATAACTGAGAAGAAAGAGTCAAAGACGGTTTGTTTTAAATGTGGGTTTCGGGTTTAGGGTTTAGGGTAAGAGTTTTGGGTTTGAATTTGAATTTGGGTTTCGGGTTTGAATTTCTATTGATTTAAATGTGGATTTATCTTTAAATCACCCAAATTTAAAGCCTCAAATTCAATCAAGCCCAAACCCAAATAATTTAAATAAACTTAGAAAGGCCCAAATATTTATTTTTGGGGGTCCCCTAATAACATTTTTTTTACGCACAAAATGCGTGCTTATATTTACAAGGGAAGTACAAATTTGTGGGCCCCTAAAATTGCAAATTATCCGGGGGCCTGAGGCGACCGCCTCATCGGTCTCAAGGGTGGGGTCGGCCCTGGATATATGGTTGATGCTATGTATATGCTTTATTCCAAACTATAAAAATTTTTATCTTAGAAAGTATTAGCTCTTTGTATTTTTATAAGGCCCTCAAAATTATGTTAGTTTATACAATTTGTACAGAATAACACTAGTTTGTTTTAATGAAGGGAGATTAGTTTGTTAGAGTATCCACTATCGTTTGCTAAATATGCATAATATACATATTTTGGTAAAATCATGTCCACTGTTGTTTGCTAAATATGCATTTATAGCAATAGAAATGAACAATGAATTGCTAAATATAGACGATGAGTTTAGAAATTGTTAAATATAGAAGGCGAATGATGATGTTCCGTATGCCAACTTATTCAGAATTTTTTCCCTAGAAATTACTAAAATTTCATTCAAAAATTATGAAATGTCATTACAATTTTTTTTTAAATTCGGACGGAAGAAGAACATCCTATCCGACATCTTCGTCCAACTATTTTTCTTCCAAATATTACTAAAATGCCATAAAAAATTACGAAAATGCCATATATATATATATATATATATATAGAGAGAGAGAGAGAGAGAGAGAGAGAGAGAGAGAGAGAGAGAGAGAGAGAGAGAGAATTTGGCACCAGAGACAGAAACGCTCCCCCTTCATTTCTATATGCCAAATGCTAAATATGCATATTTTAGAGCAAATGATAGTGAATGCTCTTAGAGACACGAGGGAATTCGCAGATCCAACTACTAACAAATAGTAACCATATTAAAACATCAAAAATTTATAATAAGATAGTCTGGAACTAAATTGAACTTTAAGAGCATCCACTATCGTTTTGTCTAAGTTTTCCATATTTAGCTTTTATGATTTAGCTTTTAGAATGGAGCGCTGCTATCGTTACTTCTAAAATTCCACAATCAAATAAATAGGAAGGAGCTTGTTCATCCGTCTAACGCCAGTTCCATTTTTTTTGTATTAAAAAAAGAATGGACGGAGCTTCATCCTCCGTTTTTTTTTCTGAATTAAATAGGACGGAGACTGTTCATAAGTCTGTGGGTTTTTTTTTTATTTAAAGGTTTTGACCGAAAGAAGGAAATGCCCCTCCCCTCTTTAAAAAACCAAAACGGACGGATTATTCATTTAGGGGTAAATGTGTCAATTCACTAGAAATAATTTTTAAAGTGGAGTTGAGGGACGGATGAACTTCATCCGTCTCTCACCCACATATTTGATAAATTTCATTTATCATAAATTATAAATCGATGAGAGACGGAGCTCCATCATCCGTCTCTCATCTGGGTTTTTTCCAAAATTTAATAAGAGACAGAGCTTCTTCATTCGTCCTTTCGATTTTTTTCTCGAACAGATGAACTTCATCCGTTCTTTCGATTTTTTTTTCGAACAGATGAACTTCATCCGTTTTCTAAATTTAGCATTTCGCTAAAGCGACTCCTAAGTTTAGTGAAGCACTGTTCATTCCTATTCTAATATTTGGATTTTTAGCAAACGACTGTGAGCTACTTTTCTAAATCGATTCATCCGTCTTCTATATTTAGCATTTCGTTAAAGCGAATCCTAAGTTTAGCGAAGCACTGTTCACTCCTATTCTAATTTTTTGGTTTTTAGCAAACGACTGTGAGCTACTTTTCTAAATCGATTGATAAATTTTGAGTATTTAGAAAATGACAGTGGATGCTCTAAAAAGACCTAAGCCAGTCTAACCAATCAACACCACTCTTGCAAAACTTCTATAATATCTATATAATAAAACACAAAGAAGCTATCAAGCGGCTCTCCTTCAATTCCCCCAAAATCAAAGACCCAGATCTAAGCTCACAAAACACATTTTTTCCCCAAAAGTTTCCCCCCAAAACTCAAATTCAAATCCCCACCGAAAACAACTCATTTATTTATTTAATTATTTCTCTCTCTCTCTCTCTCTCTTTCTCCTATTCAAAAAATTAAGAAAATAAAAATTTTGTAAATTTTGTAAAAAAAATTAAAAATTTAAAAACTTTAAAAATAATTCAAAAAAATTAAAAATTATAAAAAAATTATTAAAAAATTTAATTTTTTTTAATTTTTTTTATTTTTTAGAAATTTTAGAAATTTTGAAAATTACAAAAATTTTGAAAAAAATTAAATTTTGAATTTTTCAAATTTTGAAAATCTCAAAGCAAATCCAATGTCGAACCCAATCAAGAGGTCGTCGCCAATATCTGATCCGCTGCTGATTCCGTATTGGTGATTCCCCTCCACCAAATCGAGCGCGAATATCAAGCGACTCCCCTCCACCGAATCGAGAGCCTCTATATGCGATGCGACGACTCTAATTTCATCTCATTAATCGAATTCTCATTCTAATTTTTAATTTTTTGTGTGCAGGGGATTACTCAGTTTTTTGCTGATTTGAATTTTGTGTGTGCATGGGATTTAAGTTCAGAGAGATATGATTGTTTTATTTTTGGGTTTAAAAAATTTTAATTTGGTGATTTATTTGATAAGTTTTTTTTTTGTTTTGATTTAAGGTGTACGCAAGTGAAAGATGTATTATTTGGTGTCCTCAATTTGGGCTTCCAAACCATAACAGGACAGCTAAGCTGACTAGCAACCTAAAATAACTTGGCAAATATGCAACATTGATTTCTTTACTACAAGAGAAAATACTATCGTGAAGTGTTCCCTTCACTGCTTATTAGAAACCATGGATAACATAACATATAAGAACTTTTAGTGTATGTTTGGATATATAGGATTGGGATGACTGGATTTTACCAGTAAATGGTGCAAACTCTCCACTTAAGAAAGACAGCTAAAGTAAATTTGTTATTTATCCATTTTGATTTATTTTTTTTTATAAAGGTGCCATCGGAAAACAAAGTGAAGATAAAAGAAATGATTAGCTTGGATTAGAGTTTTGAGAACTTCATGTATTTCATTTTAGTTGAAATAATAATAAGAGGTATTTCAATTGCAAACTGAGTCTCAGACAATCAAATGTTTAGATTATTGGTATTGTAGATACCTTCACACATGCACTTGCGTTACCATTGTATTTAGACATGCTCATAGTGGTTATAGAATTAGAGTAAGCTCTATAAAACCTATATGATAATGTCCTTACATAACTATTACAAACATCTAAAAGTGATGTTGAAGTTAAAAGAAAAATTCTACGCAGTGTTTCTAACAAACTATATGCATTCCAGGTAAGTTCAAGCTAATGATCAAGAAGGCGATGGTTGAGCTTAAAGGTAGATATACTGCTTTCTCATATAATATGTTTGCTACTTCAATTAATTTGCTGGACCTCCAAAACTATTATATATAATCAAACCAGGTGTACCGTTCTCAAAATATGTCGTAGACACGTGTCTACGGGCAAACCTAGTAATCCAATAAACTAGATAAGTGTCTAAATCCATTTTCTCTCCTTTTTCACTATAAAGGGTATTTACTCTGAATAAAAATCCAGCATTGTTTGAAAAAGAAACTTTTCGGAAAATTTTCCAAAAAAGTGGTTCGAATGGCTTTAATTTGATTGTACCAATCATGAACAATTAACATCTAAATAATGAGTTAAACATAATTTTAAAGAAACAAAATCATGAAGGTGATTAGAGACTGAGGAGTAAGAAAACAACCACATCCTGACATCCATCATGAACAGAGGAGCTCCCCCAAAATCTGCTGGTTTAATGTGGATTTCAAATTGTGTTTTTTTGCTACTATCTAGGAAAGGGAGGAAACAAAATTCAACTCTTACATTCAACCAAATCACATGAACAGTGCTCTGGACTGGATTTCTTTTTCAAATAGTTGGCTTTGTAAACAAACACCTCCTAAATGGACAAATAGTCAACTTGATTTTTAAAAAAATACAGAATTTCGAGAGCCAACTATTCCAAGACATTTGCAACATATTATGCTAAGATAATTTTTCCATCAATAAACTTTACGCTTTCCAACATATTATGCTAAGATAGCTGACTTAGTCCAGTCATATCTGCATGAAAATGAGACGAGAAACTTGGGGTGCGTTTGTTTCAATATTTTTTTACTTTTTTCTGAATATTGTATCCTCAGTTGGCGTTTGTTTTGAGTATTTTTGCAAAACACTATTGAGAATACTGATACCCCTCATTTTCGAAAACCCAACCCATCTCTCCTCTCTTCTCACTCACGAGCTCTATCCTTCGTTGTCTTCTTCCTCCCCCCCTCTTTTCGAAACAGCTCTCCACCCTCACTATCGGCGACAACCCCTTTCCCTCTCTTCTCGACTGTCTCTCCCTTGAGGAAGCTAACCCTATCCACTTCAAACCCGTACGACATCTTCTTCCTCCCTTCTTTTTGAACCCAGATCTGATCTCCCCCCCCCCCCCCCCCCCCAAATCAACATTTTTGGAACGTTTCTACTGTGAAATCGAGCCCAAACGTCTGATTCTCTCGCTGGCGACTTCAATACCAGTCTATTTCTCTGTCGATTTGGTGAGGGGTTGAGGAGTTTCGGTTGGGGGTTAATGGTTTGCACTACCCGTGCTGCATACAGGAGAAGAGCTAGGGAACGACGGGCAAATCGAATCAAAGAGCTACTCAAGGTCGAATCCTGTGCTGACAATTTCTTCCTTGTAAAAATCCAATCAAAGGTATGAACCGCGATTGTATTCTTTATTTAGTTGTTTTTCTGTACGAATTTTCGCCAATTTTTAATACGCTTTTGGACCGAAAATTTTTTCTGAAAAACGGTCCAAACTCCATCTTTTGCCGAATTCAATGTTACCATTTTTTTGTGTAATCGGTGGCTACTTGCAACCTACGGTTATCCGATCACAAGGACTAATTGAAGGAATTTGGTATTTTATTTTTTATTTTTTATCGGTATTTCTTCAATATAGATGAGTAGTATGGGTAGGGGGAAGGAGAAGGCAGTGGAGGAGGATTATGGGAAGTGGTCTTCCCATATTGTGCATTGTTTTATTAACCTTATGGAGAATGCAGTTGACAGTGATTGCCTAAAAAGTAATACATTCGACGCAAAAACTTGGAGTAGTTTTGCTGTACAGATGCAACAGGTGTGTGGCCGTTCATTCACGGTACCACAACTGAAGTCAAAATATAACCGACTTAAATCAGAATGGAAGGTGTTTTCTGATTTGAAGAAACAGAGCGGTTTTGGTTGGGAGGAAGTCAACGAAACCGTTACTTGCGAGTTACCGGTTTGGGAACAATATATTAAGGTTAATATATATAATCTCAAAGTTTGATTTTTGTTTGTGAATCTTTTTTATTATACTTCATCTTCACTCTAATACTTGCATAGTAACAACAAATTCTATGAATAGATACATCCTGCTGCAACAAAATACCAACATAAGGGGTTGGCACATTTTGATGCTTTGACAAAAATAATGGAAGATTCTGTAGCCCAGGGCAATGTGGCAAGGGCTTCCACACAAAGGGGGTTCGAGGATGAGGAGGCGCGGAGGATGAACTATGAGTTTGGTCACTCCCATCAATCACACGTAAATGTGATTGATGAGGATGATGATGTGCCAATGGGTTCGGGGTCGGGATCACGTAAGAGAAAATCTGGTGCATCAAGTGGCCGGGGATCAGCTATGTCGATGGTGAAAGAATATCTTGATGTCTGTATGCAAACTCAAGTAGTCAAAAGAAGCAGGATGAAGAATAGAAATGAGGTGGATAGTAATGTCTCGATTAACCCTGCTTTGGCTGAACAGGATCAATGCCAAGATATAATAAATGCGATGACAGGGCTTGATCCAAATGTAGCTTTCAAAGCATTACACTACCTATTTCAAAATCCTCACATTTGTCATGGTTTCCTTCGTATGCCCCCAGAACAGCAGGAGTTGGCGGTTCATTTTTATGCCACCCTGTAGTCATCCCATTCGGCCTAATGGGATAAACAAATCATGTTGTAGACAATTTTTTATGATTATTTCCGTATTTGCTTGAGGTCTATTGTACTATCACGGCTTGACGGTGAACAAATTGCTTATTTAATTTAATTTAAATTTAGTGTTATTTTTTCCTAAAATAGATTTGCTAGTAGTAGTATACCATGTTTTCTTTTTTCAATGCTAGAGCTTGTGGAAATCTATCATCTCTCAATATGTTATTTTGTGATTCCGTAAATATCGTTACATATAGTCGTATTATTAAATATGTGTGAACTTGATATGGGATTTTCTCAATTTGATTTCTATCTTCTTGTTATAGTGAGTTACTACTGCAAGTGCATCCTCTGTTATGGATACTTCTTCATCTAGTAGTGACGATATCGAAGAGGTGATGAATATAATCTTGCTAACTGAATTATGTGAAGAACTTGACCGTACAAGGTCCACTAAAAAAAAGCAAACAGGACGTGAATATTTGAATGATATGTTAGAGGGTTCCCAGTCCGAGTTTCATGGAATATTCCGTATGAACCAAGATTGTTTTATGGCCTTGTGTTCTTTCCTGCAAAATGGGAACTACTGCGAGGAAACAGCGGAGTCTTCAAGTCGTAGACGATTGTCTTTCGAGGAAAGCGTGGCAATTTTCCTGTATATTGTCGGTCATAGTTCAAGAATGCGACTAGCCGGTAATAGGTTTAACCACTCAACTCAAAAAATCCAAAAGCACTTTACACTTGTATTGAAAGGTCTGGCAAGAGCAGCAACATTACTTATCAAACCCCCTGATTATACACTTGTACATGACAGAATCGCTAATTCCCCAGACTTTTACCCGTGGTTTCAGGTATTACGTCACTTTGATTGCGTCATGTATTATTAAAGTTTTTTCCTAGTTTGGATTTGTGATATCTATTATTCGAATTCATTAATGTAGGGAGCTATTGGTGCTGCTGATGGCACATTAATCAAAGCTACAGTTCCCGCTATTCGAAGGAACGCTTGTCGCTCTCGAAAGGGTATTATAAGTCAAAATGTATTAGCAGCATGCGATTTTAACATGCTGTTTACATTTGTTTACGCGGGATGGGAAGGCAGTGCGAATGATTCCCGTGTAATACATACTGCATTAGCAGAAAAACTGTTGCCAATCCCATCGAACGATAAATACTACTTAGTAGATTGTGGTTATACAAATATGCCTGGTTTTTTGGTGCCATACCGTGGTGAGCCATACCACTTACAGGACTTTCAAGGGGCCAACCATGCACCAATCCAACCTAGACAACTTTTTAATAAACAGCATGCTAGGTTACGGAATGTGATTGAGAGAACGTTCGGTGTATTCAAGAAGAGGTTTGCCATCTTTGAGAACATGCCAAACTACCTGTTTACAAATCAAGTTATGATGGTCACAGCCTGTTGTGCACTCCACAATTTTATATGTATGCACTCACAAAACGATGCATTTTTGGAGGAACTCGATGATGAACAATTAGTACATCACCAACACACTGAAGATATCGCATCCACATCTCAGGGGTTGGATTTATCATCTTCCCAATTGAGACATATGAATAGGAAAAGAGATAATATTGCCATGGCAATGTGGAATGCAACACACTAATGTAATTTGAATGTAAATACTTTCATTGTATTCTTTTTTCGAACTGTTTAACGAATGTAATTTTTCTGAACAGTTGTGTGCTTTCATCTTGAAAATTTTTGGATGAACAGGTATTGGGCACGGATTCAATGTCGTGCACATGATTAGTCCGAAAAATGGATGGAATTGTCGGTAGCAGTAAGTAATCCAAATTCAATTTTTGAAAACCTAACAAAGATGATGTCGTAATAGGCAATGATGATAGGTTTTCATTCAATGTGGAATGTGTCCCTCCCCCACCCCGTTCCCGCTTTCTGCTTGATTGTATCGTCAAGCAACGGATATTGAGATTGGGGTATATGATTGAATAACCACTGAAATGATGTATAATACCCTTTAAACTGATCTGTGGTTGATGTTTGGAATGAACGGTTAAGTAAGAATGAATCCATTGTGGTAAACAATGATGATGAATTCAGTTATTGTTGACGGCAAAGTGGGAAGGGGACAGGGGGGGTGAACATTGTACTCAGTGGCAGTAGGCGTGGCATTGTAAAGATGCAGCCCTGTCCTGAATTTTTTATCATTGAATTGAATAATCTGAGCCTACGACAAATATGATTTTTTTTTTCTGCAACAACAAATATCAAAGGGATTCACAATTTTTTATGATTTTCCAGGTTCAATTTTTTTTTAATTTCCTGAAGAAATATCCTGAGTTGGCCTTTGTTTTAAGTGTTTTTTGATGAAAAACTATTCAGAATACTTCAAGAGCAGTAAGTAAACACATTTGTTTTTTAAACCTAACGAACATGATGTCGCTATAGTCAATGATGAACTGATTTGCAAGAACAGTGCTTTGTACTAATGGGCGTGGCATTGTAAAAAATGCAGCTCTAGTATGGAGTTTTTATCATTGAGCATGATGAATCTGAGACTGCGACTAGGTTGAATTTTTCTAGCATTATGTTGTTTTTTATGGTTTTGGGGGTGCTACTGATATCAGTATTCTGAATAGTGTTTCCCAAAAAAACACACCCAAAACAAAGGCCTACTCAGGATATTACTTCAGGAAATTTTTTTAAGTCTTCGAAAAAGAGGGGGTATCATTATTCTCAATAGTGTTTGGAAAAAACACTCAAAACAAACGCCAACTGAGGATACTGTTTTCAGAAAAAAGAAAAAAAAATTGTTGCTGATGTGTATCAAATGCTCATGGCAGCACTGTATCAGTTTGTGTGCAGTATAAACCATACAGTGTGCTAACAATCTCCCACCATGTTGTTACTAATATATAAACCATCAGTATGCATTAAAAAACCATCATGATGGGCACCCACACTCAGCACAGCATTGTATCAGTTTGTGTGCAGTATAAACCATCAGTGGATATGATGAAAGTTATCCACCATGATAAACCACCATGGTGTACCTGCTGTTGGAATTTGACAAATAAGGCAGTTACTGGATATGATGAATTTTGTAATGGATACTACCCACTTTCAAATTTTGGAAGTGATGATGTTAAATTCTGATCCTTTAATACTCTTTGGAGTAGTTATTGTTGTTTGCTTTAAACGAACGTAAGGCCTTAATTCTACATCAAATTTGAGGATGACTTCTTCTGTGATATGAGAAAGCAATTTGTGTTTAGCTTGGTTAATTTCCATATTGTACACAAACTGATACAATGTTGTGCTGAGTGTGGGTGCCCCTCATGGTGGTTTTTTAAGGCATACTGATGGTTTATATATTAGTAACAACATGGTGGGAGATTGTCAGCACACTGATGGTTTGTACTGCACACAAACTGGTACAATACTATGCTGAGTGTGGGTGCCCATCATGGTGGTTTTTTAAAGCATACTGATGGTTTATATATAAGTAACCACATGGTGGAAGATTTTTAGCACACTAATGGTTTGTACTGCACACAAACTGATACAATGCTGTGCTGAGTGTGGGTGCCCATCATGGTGGTTTTTTAAGGCATACTGATGGTTTATATATAAGTAACAACATGGTGGGAGATTTTTAGCACACTGATGGTTTGTACTGCACACAAACTGATACAATGCTGCCATGAGCATTTGATACACATCAGCATGCTGGTGCGTTTGTTTCAAATTTTTTTTGTTTTTTTCTGAAAACAGTATCCTCAGTTGGCTTTTGTTTTGAGTGTTTTTTCCAAACACTATTGAGAATACTGGTTATTGCACACTGATGGTGGTGTTTCTTTTTTTCTGAGAACATTAGCACACTGATGGTTTATACTGCACACAAACTGATACAATGCTGGGCTGAGTGTGGGTGCCCATCATGGTGGTTTTTTAAGGCATACTGATGGTTTATATATTAGTAACAACATGGTGGGAGATTGTCAGCACACTGATGGTTTGTACTGCACACAAACTGATACAATACTGTGCTGAGTGTGAGTGCCCATCATGGTGGTTTTTTAATGCATACTGATGGTTTATATATAAGTAACAACATGGTGGGAGATTTTTAGCACACTGATGGTTTGTACTGCACACAAACTGATACAATGCTGTGCTGAGTGTGGGTGCCCCTCATGGTGGTTTTTACGGCATACTGATGGTTTATATATTAGTAACAACATGGTGGGAGATTGTTAGTACACTGATGGTTTGTAGTGCACACAAACTGATACATTGCTGCCATGAGCATTTGATACACATCAGCATGCTGGTTCGTTTGTTCCAAATTTTTTTTATCTTTTTTCTGAAAACAGTATCCTCAGTTGGCTTTTGTTTTGAATGTTTTTTCCAAACACTATTGAGAATACTAGTTATTGCACACTGATGGTGATTTCATCTTGTTTATGAGAACATTAGCACACTGATGGTTTATACTGCACACAAACTGATACAATGCTGGGCTGAGTGTGGGTGCCCATCATGGTGGTTTTTTAAGGCATACTGATGGTTTATATATTAGTAACAACATGGTGGGAGATTGTTACATACAGTATGGTTTATACTGCACACAAACAAATACAATGCTGTGATGAGTACATAAAAAATGGTGGGAGATTATTACAAAAAAAAAAGATTGCATACTGCTGTATAGGTATGCAACAAATGTGCAATTGAGCTGGCTCAGTATGAAGTTTTTGAACATATTTTTGTTGTGAAGGAAGATACAAAGTGGGAGATGATGGCAGCTGATCCCATATTTTATTTTGTAGTCTATGCCTCCAAGTCAATACAAAGTGGGAAGAAATGCCTAGAAAAATTTTATTCGCAAAGTTTCTTTACAAAGTTTGTAATGTTTGCACCCCTCCTATATTTTATTTTGTAATGTTTGCTTTCAGTTTCTTTGCAAAGTCTCCATTGTTATCTGCTTAAGCTGGTGTCCAGCTTCTTATTAGCATTGTTAACATTGTTATCTTACACTTTATATAATCTTCTTAGCATGGTTCAGAATGATTCAGGTTTCAGGTTTCCTTATTGTTCAGCATGGGCCTCAGTCTGCAAATGTTTGGTTAAGCAAATTTCAACTTTGGTTATCTTTTTCCTTTTCCTCCCATGGTTAATGTAGCAAGTTTCTGCTGCACAATTTATTCTTCCTTGAATATTTTTGAATTCTAATGCAGCAAGTTTCTCATTTTGTTTCTTTGTTTATAGATCTGCCTGCTCTATAGTTTTTAAATCAGAGAGTTAAGAAGCAGCAGCAGCAGCTCCAGGTGGCATGCAGTGACTGTAGGCAACAAATAGGAGATTTAACAGCATGCTTGTTTGTAATGATTGCTGACAACAAATTGTAGAACTTATTTTCATAATATATGTATCGATCCCATGCAATTAATGATAGTTTACGTGAGATTGTTGAACAATGTAAACAAAAGTAATGAAGTGAGCTTGGTTTGTTGAATAAATTGGTTGAGTGTAGTTGAATGGGATTGTTTTTTATTTCGAATATGTAGTGCTTATTTGTCTGAATAAATTGTTTGGCTCAGCCTTTAGAAATTTTCCATTATATAATCTTTTTGAAAAACTGCAACCTACAGGTTGAGCAGAATCAGTTTATCCAACTAGTTAGAGTCATCCAGACACTGCACGCGATCTAAGAAATCCAAATACTGTTCATATCCAAAAAAAGAAAAAATAGATCCTATTTGTTTTCACATGCAATCTCAATAAAACAAACCAAAAAATACTCTTCAGTTAATACTGAAGTACTGCAATTACCAAAAGAGGCAGTGATAACATCAACACATTTATCCAAATTGCATAACTAATACATGAACTGAGATTAGTTGCTTCACAAAAATATCCATACAAGATTTTCTTTTAATTTTGTACTCTAACGTAACGAACCAATCTTGGAGATGATGGCATCTGATTTTTGCTCCATTCACATGCATGCTCAAGTTTCTTGTTCCAATACTTGTACAACATTGCAATCTAACTGCAACAATTAAAAAAATGTCAGCAAATGATGAATGCAAATTGATTTTAAAAAATGTCACAAATATAACAGGACAGCTTTTGAACTCTCTTTTTCAGCAAAACAGATTTCAGAATACATTTTTCAGCTAGAAATATAACAGAACAGCTTTTAAGCTGTCTTTTTCAGGAAAACAGCTTTCAGATAACAGTTTTCAGCTAGAAATATAACAGAACAGCTTTTAAACTGTCTTTTTCAGCAAAACAGCTTTCAGATAAAAGTTTTCAGCAAGAAACATAACAGAACAGCTTTTAAGCTGTTTTTTTTAGAAAAACAGCTTTCAGATAACAGTTTTCAGCTAGAAATATAACAGAACAGCTTTGTAGCTGTCTTTTTCAGCAAAACAGCTTTCAGATAAAAGTTTTCAGCAAGAAACATAACAGAACAACTTTTCAACTGTTTTTTTCAGAAAAACAGCTTTCAAATAACAGTTTTTCAGCTAGAAATATAACAGAACATCTTTGTAGCTGTCTTTTTCAGCAAAACAGCTTTCAGATAAAAGTTTTCAGCAAGAAACATAACAGAACAGCTTTTCAGCTGTCTTTTTCAGAAAAACAGCTTTCAGATAACAGTTTTCAGCTAGAAATATAACAGAACAGTTTTGTAGCTGTCTTTTTTAGTAAAACAGCTTTCAAATAAAAGTTTTCAGCAAGAAACATAACAGAACAGCTTTTAAGCTGTTTTTTTCAGAAAAACAGCTTTCAGATAACAGTTTTCAGCTAGAAATATAACCGAACAGCTTTTAAACTCGTTTATTCAGAAAAACAGCTTTCAGATAACAGTTTTCAGCTAGAAATATAACCGAACAGCTTTTGAACTTGTTTTTTCAGAAAAACAGCTTTCAAATAACAGTTTTCAGCAAGAAATATAACCAAACAGCTTTTAAACTCGCTTTTTCAGAAAAACAGCTTTCAGATAACAGTTTTCAGCAAGAAATATAACACAACAGCTTTTAAACTCGTTTGTTCAGAAAAACAGCTTTCAGATAACAGTTTTCAGCTATAAATATAACCGAACAGCTTTTGAACTCGTTTTTTCAGAAAAACAGCTTTCAGATAAAGGGGATCAGCTAGAAATATAACCGAACAGCTTTTAAACTCGTTTTTTTCAGAAAAACAGCTTTCGGATAACAGTTTTCAGCTAGAAATATAACCGAACAGCTTTTGAACTCGTTTTTTCAGAAAAACAGCTTCCAGATAACAGTTTTCAGTAAGAAATATAACCGAACAGCTTTTAAACTCGTTTTTACAAAAAAAACAGCTTTCAGATGACAGTTTTCAGTAAGAAATATAACAGAACAGCTTTTAAACTCGTTTTTTCAGAAAAACAGCTTTCACATAACAGTTTTCAGCTAGAAATATAACAGAACAGCTTCTAAACTCTCTTTTTCAGATAAACAGCTTTCAGAATACAGTTTTCAGAAAAAAATATAACCAAACAGCTTTTAAACTCATTTTCAGAATACAGTTTTCAGAAAACTCTATTTAGAAAACTCTTTTCAAAATAACAAAACAAACGCACTCTTGAATTTCGGGGTAGACCCACGCATTTCCTCGTTCTGGAGAGGTATCGTCAAGGCATACGATCCCTTCATTAGCTGTGTGACGTTGTCTATCGGGAATGGTAGACTCACCAGGTTTTGGTGGGATAGGTGGTGTGGGGATCACACACTAAGAGCTATGTTCCCTGATTTGTATGACCAAGCGTCACAACCACACTGCACGGTGCCTGCAGCCCAGAAAAGAAGGTCCTGGAAACCGGCCTTTTTGCGTCCCCTTGACTCGGGTTCCCAGCATAGGCTCACAAAACTTCAAACATATATCGCCAGCATTGGTATCATATGTACACAGGACCCTGATAGGAAATCGTGGGGACAGGAAAAGAATGGCACTTTCACTCCTTGTATGACCGCATTCACATTGGGGGATGTAGCCCATGTTGGGCGGGAGTAGTATGGAAGGTGAAAACCCCGCTGAAAGTTAAAGCTTTCCTATGGCTGGTGCTCAATGACACTATACTGACAAGAGAGAACCTAATGAAACGCCAACCGAATTTGGACCCTACCTGTGGATTCTGTAATGCTGTCCCGAAAACTAGAGACCAGCTTTTTCTAGATGCCCCAGGAGCAAAGCAATTCTTGTGGAGCTACTTAGCGCCCTGGGGACGAATGAGTTTTCTAGTAAGTATGAGGATCTGTGGATAAGACCAAAGTTTGCCAAGGAGAGACGTATGCTGAGAGAAGCGTGGTTTATCGTTAATACCGCTACGACCTGGGATCTTTGGCTATACAGGAATAATTATTATTTCCGTGGGACACGTAATAGCGTTTCTAGTAATTTGACTCATTATGCATCTTATCTCTTTTTGGGCAAATCTGCCGGCTGCAGGTCCAAGAGGGAGGATGGCGAGCGTTTCCCAGGTGGACGAGTATGACGATAATGACATCGAGATTGGGCCGATGCTAGACTGAGGGAGGTGCTCTACCTGGCCGTTTTAGTTGTGGTTGTTGTTGATTGATTCTCACCATCCCAGGGTTTTGGTGGGGGGGGGGGGGGGTTGCATGTATACAGGTTCGTACCGTTTTGTGCCCTACCCGCATGTTTGGGATGATTTTTTCTTTATATAAGGGGGGGGTTGCATGTATACAGGTTCGTACCGTTTTGTGCCCTACCCGCATGTTTGGGATGATTTTTTCTTTATATATATATATATATATATATATATATATATATAGAGAGAGAGAGAGAGAGAGAAATGATCTGATGCGAACTGTTCTCACAACAGTTTGTGCGATCCCTTCTCAGAGCCGTACGATTCGATTTCTGAAGGGGACGGTTCAGATCAATACACTTATATGAGTGGGGGTATTTTGGGCAACTCAGATCAATTCTCCTTTTCTCATCTTCTCGAGCCCTCTCTCTTCCTCCCAGTCTCCAAATCCCCAAGTCTCAGATCAATCTGAAAACTTCTCATCTTCTCGAGCCCTCTCTCTTCCTCCCAGTCTCAAAATCCCCAATTCTCAGATCAATCTGAAAACTTCTCATCTTCTCGAGCCCTCTCTCTTCCTCCCAGTCTCAAAATCCCCAAGTCTCAAACCTTCTCATCTTCTCCCATCCTCTCTCTCGCTCTCTCGCTCTGGAGAACCTTCTCATCTCTCGCTCTCAAACCTTCTCATCTTCTCCCAGTCTCAAAATCCCCAAGTCTCAAACCTTCTCATCTTCTCCCTTATTGATAAAGTACCTCTTGGTCAGAAGATTGCTGAGGATGTGGATACAGAAATGGGGAGTCGAAGCAAAGATGGTCGAAGAATGAAATTCGGTATTGAGAGATTTGTTTACAAAAATAGCAAGATTGTAGATAAAAATTTTGAAAGATCGCGCTCTCTAACTGAATCCTTGGATAGATATTCTCATTTGCTTGAATCCATTTCAGTCAGACAATACAACCCCAAAGAGTACCTGTGAGGTTGAATTTAATCAAAAAGCAGGATAATATTAGTGAACAAAGAAGAGTTTTACGATCACGCTCTCTTACTGAGACGCTCTCTTACTGAGTCCTTTGATAGGTATTCTCGTTTGCTTGAGACTTTTCCAGTCAGAACCAAGAAAACAACCAGAGAGACCGAAGTCAATTCGAGAAGGTGATGTTTTGTTCGATAAGAGGATTCAAATAACTGTTAAATGAAACAACATTATTCATCAGCCTGAAGCAGAAGATAATTGGTTTCGGATGTCCCTGAAGCAGAAGATAGCAACATTATTCATCAGCCTGAAAATGAGATTGAAATTACAGAGGATTCAAATAACTGTTAAATGTAATCAGTCCAGCCAAGTATGCGATGACACAAGTTACATAATTTTTTATTCACTCTCTCATTATGGACTTACTGTTAAATGTAATCAGTCATTCAACTACTTTGGCTATCTTTGATGTTGATTTGCGAGTCAAATAACTTTGAAGGGCCAATTTATACGCTGCTCTGCTCGGTAAAATTGAACTGAGCAAATGTGTGTTGCCAGAATTACTTTTCAGAAACTATAGCTTAATTTGATATTTGTTCACAGCAAATATCAAATGGAGCCTGTGCACAGTTTGTTTTGTGAACTTGTAATGACTAGCTATGTATTGTTTCCTCCCTAGCAGGTGAAGAGCAGGATTTTTTGCGGAATCCAGCGATCGATCTTGTTGATGAGAACTCTAATGTGAGGGAAATTACTGATACAAATAAAACTAACTATTTACATCAAGATGAGGAAGCTGAGTTTAACTATGTGAAGGACATATTGTTGTTGCAATGCTTACAGAAAACCACAATCCCGGATACAACTTATGTTTCTCGACTACCAACCAGCAAAATTACAAAACAAGCACCTTGTTACACATCAACTTATGTTTCTTCCACAATTACACATCAACAGAACAAGCACCTTGTTACACATCAACAGAACAAGAATATTCTGGCTAAAACTAGAATCAGGGAGAAGAATCAAGATGGCAACATTTAACAGCTCCGTGTTAATCGAGTTGTGAAGGGGGATTGCGATATGTCCAAAATGGCTGGCGAGAAAAACGTGTTCAGCTCCAAAATTGAAGTCACTATCAGAGTGTTGAATACTATACTTCAAACTCATGGATGTACAACCCTACAAGCGTCGATACATAAGAGTAATTAAATTTTGCAAAGTTTTCAAGATAATCTCTCTTTCGTAATGTAGGCAAAAACAGTGCCAGTGCCAGTAGCAGGTATTCATCCCAAACAAGAGGCACAGCCAAATCGTGCAGCAAAGAATCAGATACAGCCAGCACAAAGGCAAGTTTCTTAATGAATGTTAATATTATGATAGAAAGAATGAAAGACGCAGATACTAACACAAACTGTTGTTGCAATGCTTACAGAAAACCACAATCCCGGATACAAAGATGAAAAGTTTCTTCATCATGCATCTCTCATTTTGAATTTATTTTTACAACAAAAATTTTGAAAATCTAGATCATTTGTTAATCTTTCGATACCAGTTTTATCTCAGGATCAGATCTGACTGTTTCACACCAAAGTCACGACCAGTCTCCAAACCGATGCCTCAAGCAAAGCGTCAACAAAATAACCCCGTGGCTAAATAACATGTTCTACTTCTGGTTTCTTTATTTTGTACATTATGCAGTCGTGTCTGTTAATGTACAAAGAAGTAATGAATTGATGAACTTCATTCAGGTACAAGAAATTATGATAACAGATGACAACATATAAAAGCATCAATTAATTATCAACAATTAATCAAACACTAGCGGAAACGAACCAAACAAATCGAACCAGAAGCAAACCAAACACAATCCATCAAAACACAAGTTGCCCAAAATCAAAACCAAAAGTAAGTCATACATTTTGCATGATTTATTCTTCAGACTGTTTTAGTTTCCAACTCATAATTCTAGTACATTATAGCGCTTCAGTAAACTTAGTTTTTTCCAAAACTCGAAAGAAAGAAGATAAAAAAATCACATTTCATCTGATTGTTCCGAACCCATATCACCATCACTGTCACGACCACAACCACCATCATCATCAACATCAGCAGCAGCAGCATCAGCAGCATCAGCAGCATCATCATCATCATCATCAGATTGTTGTGTATTGGAACCACTAACCAAATAAAAATAACAATAAATTGTTGAACTTTGTAGATTTAACATTTAGAAAAAATAGCTATGAACGTAGCAAAACTGAGAGAAAACTACATAAAATTAATATACACAAATTTGAAGCTAAGAAAAATGCCTTACCTATCGAATTTTTTAGGGCAATTTCTTGAATCATGGCCAACTCCCCGCTTACCGCACACACCACATTTTCTAGCTTGACCTTTGAACTTTTCTCGTATTGGTTTTAATCTCTTTCCGCTAGGTCTCCCTTTGGTTCTAGAACGAAGAGGTTCATGTACAGTAATTTCATTTTCACCCATCCTTTTCTCACTAGTATCCAAATCTTCTAGGCTTCCCTCACTATTATGTTTTCGTTTCAAAGTACGCATCTCTTAAATCGTTTTGAGCAAGCTGTTATAGGCCAATTCATACATCTCATCACTGGATAGTCCTTCATCAGCAACTTGATTCGCTAAATGAGTTAACTCACAAAAGCGTGAAGCAAGTAGTTTATTTGCACTGTTGGTACTTCTACCATCTTCAGCCATGCTAATCTTTTTTAGATCTCGCCTCCACCTTCTTAAAACATATTGATCCGGCAACACATTTTGATCTCTATATTTTAGAAATGCGAGGAGATGCCTACAAGGAATGCCTACAAATTCAAACATATGGCACGAACAAGTTGCAAACTAATTTGACTTAGAATACTTGACAAATTTCAATGATTCCGACTTGCCACAAAGTTTGACTGTATAGATTTCTTCACTATCATTACCTTCAACCAATGCTACATTGTATAATAAGCTATGTTGAAGCTCATCTTGAAAAATGTAGAAAATTTTCAATGTGTAGACTTCAGCCATTTGCTTTTCCATAGGAAATAAAGTTTTCAATTTTGGTCTATTTTCTCTAGTTCGATGATCCTCTTTAAGTTCCCCTTCTCTTTGTCTTGCCAATACTCTATCAAAAATAGTGACAAAATCATGTAGAGAGTGCTTTTTAAATACATGCTTCTTTAGAAAAGCATTCATTCCTTCACTCCTTTGACTGCTCGACATTCCTGCCCAAAAATGCGGTTTATGATAAACAGGAGCCCATTTTTCACGGATGAGAAAGATATCTTTCAACCATGGATCATCTTCCAATTCATTCTCCTTAATAATATCTTTCCATTTTTCTTCAAATTCAAAGGGACTTTCGGCATTCCAAATATTTTCATGAAAGGGTTTTCTAAACTTATCTTTGAAGGCTGTTGCTCTCAACTTCTTTGGAATCTTGTCTAAAATGTGCCAAATGCAATATCTATGACGCATGCCTGGAAAAACAGCTTTGATTGCACCACCAATTCCAAGATCTTGATCAGTTACCATGCCTAAAGAATGATGACCCACTACCTCTTTCCATCTTTCAAATATCCATACAAAAGAGCTTGTAGTTTCATTTGGTATAAATCCACATCCAAGAAAAACTGATTGCCAGTGATAATTAAATCCAACGAAAGCTACAAATATCATGCCATGACGATTTGTATTGTGAGTTGCATCAAAAGAAACCATGTCACCAAAGAATTTGCAATTCAACCTACCAATGTCATCCACCCAAAAGCAATGAGTCAAACGATTATCATCATCGGTCTTGTGCTTATAGTAGAATGAGGGATTTTTTTCTTGTTGCCACTTAAGATAGTCTATCAACATTTGTGCATCATGACCACGAATTTCCTCCCTTATGTCTCTTTCATGATTACGCATGTCCCTTTCCGTGAACCCAACTTTGTTGTGCCCTCCACTACAATTCTCAAAGAATGCCATTTGCTTATTAGTAGGAATGTTTATTTGACTAAATTGTTTCATTAACACCTTCTTTGACTTCGAGACAATACGATTTGCAGGTAATAAATGAACCCTCCTTGGTGAAGTAAGACCATGATTATGAACTTCATTAAATCTGTGAAGAACCCATACACCATACTCGGTGTTTAGCTTCAACCTAATCAAGGCATTGCATTCCGTTCTAATAGTGCCGCATCGCCTATTTTTGGTAACTTTTGAATCATCTGTAACTTCAACATATAAATCTGTTTTCTTTTTCTTTGATTCCCCGGCCTTAAAACAAACATATGTCTTACTAACTAGCTCTCCTTTCTTATATTTTGTTGAGCTTTTACGGACTTGAAAATGCGCACATTTAGCGTATCTTTTATAAAATTCCTCAGCTTCTTCAGGAGAAATAAAAGTCATACCGATTTGTGGCTTCAGATGTTCATCAACAATTGGGACATATGAAAGTGCCTCTTTGGGGGTTGTAGATAAATTCACCCCATGACTACTCTCTTCATGACTTTCCATGCCTGTACACAAAAAGTATGATTAAGACTTGGTAATAATCATAAGAGAATTAATTATCAACAAATCGCTCAGACAATGAAACTTATTGATTTATCAAAGTCATTTAACAAAAGAAAAAGAAAAACAAATGAAAACGAAAAATATAAACTACTGCAGAAAAAAAAAATTGAAATAAAAATAAAAAAATTACTGTTCGATTTGCTGGAGGGCGTTCTCAAGTGGAGGGTGTGGTCTGTGGTGGACGGCGGCACTTCAGATCGAGTGTTGGTGGGTGGCGGACTTCGAGCTGGAGAAAGATCGAAGTGAGAGCGAGATAGAGGTACTTTATCAATAAGGGAGAAGATGAGAAGGTTTGAGACTTGGGGATTTTGAGACTGGGAGAAGATGTGAAGGTTTGAGAGCGAGAGATGAGAAGGTTTGAGAGCGAGAGAGCGAGAGAGCGAATGGGAGAAGAGGAAGATTGATCTGAGACTTGGGGATTTGGAGACTGGGAGGAAGAGAGAGGGCTCGAGAAGATGAGAAAAGGAGAATTGATCTGAGTTGCCCAAAATACCCCCACTCATATAAGTGTATTGATCTGAACCGTCCCCTTCAGAAATCGAATCGTACGGCTCTGAGAAGGGATCGCATGAACTGTTGTGAGAACAGTTCGCATCAGATCATTTCTATATATATATATATATATATATATATATATATATTTCTATTATAAAAGCCACAATAAAAAATAAAATCTGTCCAGAGCAAATCTGAACTGTAGATCTGATATTTCTTGATTAAATCTCGGCCATCCAAAATCTTCATATTTTATTTTTCTCTAATTAAAATCACTAATATACCCATCCCCTCCATCTCTTCTCTTCTGACCTCTCCCCCAAAATCCCGATCAAAACCCAAAGCCTAATCGCTCCAATCTCTTCTCTTCCGATCTCCCCCCCAAAATCCTGATCAAAACCCAAACCCTAATCGCTCCAATCACATCTCTCCCGATCCCTCCTCAAAATCTTGATCTCTCTCAATCTCTCAAAACCAAAACCCTAACCCCAATTTCGTTCTCAGTCCCGACGCCCCTCCCCAAGCCTTTACGGCCTTTTAGGAAGAGCTTATTTCGTTGAGACAAAGATGGAACCACCCTAGGATTGTTGGCAGAGACTTTAGGATATATTTGTAAAATGCCATTTACTGAGCAAATTTGTTTCAGGTTTTTGACATTGGGATTCGTTTAACTCTGTTAATGGAATCGATGTCCACTCTCCACCTTTCAAATCACAGATAACTCAAGGCAGTAAGTCCTAAATGAAAGACACACTAATTTTAATTTTTCAATTTTTTTATGCTTTTTAATCATGCACTTTATTTTTTACTGCAGGTATTTGATTATTGTAATATGCAGGTTTGGGTTAATCTCCTAAGATGAGGTGACGATGAGGAACTATTTTTATACATTTAATATTTAATTTAGGGTTTTGAGTTTTTGCGTGCCAACTGTTTGATCTAATGACTGGTTGTGTTTATCTGCTAGGTTTGTCGAATTTTATCATTTGGGCTGTTCATTATGAATTCTGGAGAAGAGATCACTCACAGGTTTTGTGTATTGTGATTAGATGAGAATCGTTTCCGAAATACTACTTTACTTGTACGTGCCTTACTATGAATAGCGATTTGCTTTACTTGTTATCTTACTGCATTTCTTACTATGAATTAGCGATTTGCTTCGGGAATTACAGTTTCTGCTGTATGACATAATTCTTTGTTTTACATGCTGAAAACTTCATAGAGGTTTTTATAAATTTAATTTTTAATTAAGGGTTTTGAGGTTTTTCCTACCAACTGTTTGATCTTATGCCCGAATGTGTTTGTTTGGTACCTTTCTTGGATTTTATCATATGAGGAGGCATTGTTTATTAAGAATGCTGGAGAAGAGAACCCTCGGCAGGTATTTGCATAACTTATTCTTTATTTTCTTCCAAAAATAAAAAAAACCAATATGACCACTCAAGCCTTGTTTTTTTTTTCCTTAGAGACGATGCTGTTGGATCCTGTAGGCTAAGCAACAAACACTAGAGGGGGGGTGAATAGTGTTTATAATAATAAATTGCGGAATAAGAAATTTCTCTCGGCACAGTCGACTCAGTGGGGAACCAGTCGACTGATATAGCCAAAATCAAAATAAATTTAACCTCTCGAAACAGTCGACTGATAGATAATACAGGCGACTGATGAGACAAAGAGAATAACTAGTACGAGACTGGTCAGTCGACTGATACGAAGCTGAGTCGACTGGTCAGACTAGTTTTGCAGAGTATAATTGATCAAAAGTAAATGCAATCACAAGACAACCAATCACAGAGTACACAAGATATATCCTGGTTCGGTCCTCCCGACCTACATCCAGTCCTCAAGCAACCCACTTGAGATTTCCACTATTCTTGAAAAATAAATACAAGAATACCCTACGGCGTTCAAGACAACAACCTTGTCTAACCCGTAGTCCTTTCTCTCAACCAGAGAAAGCAGACCCACTCTTCAACCAAGAGTGAAAAGACACCGACTCTACAACCAAGAGTCAAAAACACTCTCCAACCGAGAGCAAGAGTACAAGAGGAATTTTACAATCAACCTATAGCCTTGTTGTTGTATGTGTTGATGCACGTGGCTAAAACAATAGGTTGACTTCTATACTCAGTCCAAAGCGAATTCAATGCTATACTGGACTGAGTGTAGAGAACCAAAGTATGTGAACTTGAAAGCTTTGTTCTTCACAGAAAATCACTTAAATTTTTCTCAAGAGTGCTCGGGTGTTTTTAAGAAATCAAGTAGTCAAGTGAATTAAGTAAATGTTTCTGTTTGAGAAGAAACTCTATATAAAGAGTCTTGTACTTCTGAACGTTGGAAAGCAGTTACATAACTGTCAACCAACGGATCAAACCGTTTGAATTTGAAAAAGTTCGTTTTTGAAAATCAGAAAACGGTCAAAAAGCTCTCGATCAGTCGACTGGGTTGCCATATGAGTCGACTGATCAGAGTTTGAATAATTTTAAACAGTTTCGTACTTATCAGTCGACTGGCATAGGCTTAAGTCGACTGGTACTTAAAAGCTAAAATTCTTCAAACTGTTTTGACTTATTTTGAGGGGTTTTTTTAGAGACACACAGTATGAAATTGTTAAGTGTGTGTGTGTGTGTTGACAAGGCTTTACATCAGACTAAAGACTCAACAGGAAAGTACATTACAATGTTTACAAGACACAACAATATAACACATTTAAGCTTGAGTCTTGAGTTGAATTGAGTCTTTGATCCTTGCTTTGAGTAAAGTCTTGATCCTTGTCTTGAGCTGTATCCTTGAGAGCTTGTGCATTTGTTCAGCTAGAATTGTCTTTTGATATGAACGCTGCATTGTTAGCTGTATAATATAAACACATGTGGCACTGTGTTGTGATCATCAAAATCAAGAATCAACATTCTCCCCCTTTTTGATGATGACAACACAATAGCTGATATTAACAGATAATATGTATATAGGCACAGTAAGGATATGCTCCCCCTATTAAAAACACAGAATGCATTTTCTTAAAACAAGTATCAGTCGACTGTGTCAACTGGCAGGCGACTGATCAGACAGTTATATATAAAAATATACAGTAGCATGCATTTTCTTAAAACAAGTATCAGTCGACTGTGTCAACTGGCAGGCGACTGATCAGACAGTTATATATAAAAATATACAGTAGCAGAAGTTACAGTAGCATTAGGAACAGTCGACTGAGCAGTCGACTGACCAGAGATTTTCAACAGCCAAAAATAACACAGATAATAATGATAAAATCACAAAACACAGATAATATAAGCAAGCATAAACATAACGCAGAGATCTCTCCCCCTTTGTAATCATCAAAAAGCACATAATAACCATCTTGTTCATAGAAAAGAGACTAATAGAAAGTTGCATACAGAAATAAGTTCATTAAAGAGTACATATAAAAGGAATAAAAATCTTCAATCTTCTTCATCCGAGTCTTCATCGTCATCATGAGAAGGAGGATGAAATTGAGAGGTGAAGAGATTGGTGAGGTTGTCAATCTTGGAATCAATGTGGTGGAGTTGGGAATCAAAGGAATCAAGTCTGGAATCAAGGGCGTGAATATGTGTATCCACAGTCTGTGAATGTTTCATAAGGTAGTTGACACATTCATACATGGTACGTGGATCATCATAGTTGGCTGTGGGAAGAGATGAACTAGACGAGGCAGAAGGTCTAGCAGAAGAACCTAAAGGTGCTTGGGACATTGGAGGAGATCGAGGTGGTGATTGAGGAGGTGCATCAAGAAGTTTCATACGTGCCAAACTAGCACGATCGAAACACTCATATCTAGAGACAACATGTGTCTCAGACTTAAGATCAATTTTATATGCGAAAAAGATTCTAGTCAGAAGTCCTCCAAAAGGTAAAAAGTGAGTATGATCTTGATTGAGTTTCGAAAAGAGGACATGACCCCAATTAACAGCTATTCTACCAAAAATTGCATATATAGCTTTTTGTAGTTCAAGAGAATATTGGTCATAACTTCCCTTTTTAGGAAGGATGTTATATGCTAATATTCTACCAACTAGCTTAGCAATTGGTTGTAGATTTTTGCTTGTCATGGGTAGTCGAGAATGTGGTAAAAGAATTCTAGACAAAATAGAGGGGTTATCTAACACAATGTCATCAAGAGGTGATCCGACATCATCGAAACCCAAAATTTCATTAATCCTAGTCGGTGTGAGTTGCATTCTAACATTCTTCACCGATGATCGGATTAGTACTTCCCCATTAGGTCTGTTCACAATCCTCATATTTGTATAAAACAAATAAATGAGTTGGGGGTAGTAATTGGGTTGATTAGATAATGAAAGGATATCATAAAGACTAGAATTTTGAAAAAGTGGAGTGAGATTAAAAGGATCTAGATCATTAAAGTTTACAAATCTTCCAGGGAAGATTTGAATGGTACAAAATAAATACCAACGATCAAGGAGATCAGGGCTCAAAAGGTATTGAGTGTACTCCTGTGTAGAGGAAGAACCCTCATGAGATCTTTTTGATCGTTTGGGAGCCATTAGGGTTTTGAAAAGGAAACAAAAAAGAGGAGATGTTACCAAATTGAAGAGAGATAGATACAAAAACAGCAGTCGACTTGTCGGATTAGAGCCTCTTCTTCTTCTTCTTGCGTTAGGGTTCCCAATTTGGGGGTAAAAGTGAAAAAGAGATCGGTAAGAAAGAGGGGCAGGTAAAGGGGTTTTTAACAGAGAAAGGACGGCTCAGATTAAAGGGAAATGAAATCAACGGTCAGATAGGATTGTCACGGGTGAGATAGAGAAAAGCTTTTATCTCAAAAGTTGTGATGAAAAGTCGCTGAAGACAGATTGATCTCGCGACAGTCGACTGGTATGATATAGCAGTCGACTGAGTCGAGAAGAAAGTAACATCTTATATCTGCTGACCAGTCGACTGGATTGATAATCAGTCGACTTAGTCGAGAACAAAATATGTATATATAACAATTCAATATAGTCGACTGATTCAAAACACAGTCGACTTAACAGAGTGATTTTCAACAAATATCAATAAAATCACAAATTCCAAGTTCTCTTCTTAACTTGATAAAAGTTTCTTCTTTAAGGGGCTTGGTAAATATATCTGCTACTTGTTGATCAGTAGAGATAAATTCTAAAGATATATCTCCTTTTAAAACATGATCACGTAGAAAATGATGTCGAATATCAATATGTTTCGTACGTGAATGTTGAATCGGATTTTTAGATAGATTAATTGCACTGGTATTATCACACATAATTGAGGGTTTCTCAAATGAAATACCATAATCTAACAAAGTTTGTTTCATCCATAAAATTTGAGCGCATGCTAAACTTGCAGCAATATATTCAGCTTCTGTGGTTGATAGGGATACAGAATTTTGCTTTTTACTGCACCAAGATACTAGGGAATGTCCCAAAAAGTGACATGTACCACTAGTACTCTTGCGATCAGTTTTGCTTCCAGCAAAATCGGCATCGCTATAAGACAAAAGTTGAAAAATATCGGTGCGTGGATAAAATAAACCATATTCAGATGTGCCTTTAATATATCTTAAAATTCGTTTCACTGCTTTTAAATGAGATTCTTTAGGACTAGATTGATATCTAGCACATAAACATACGCTGAACATAATATCTGGTCTACTTGCAGTAATATATAAGAGTGAACCAATCATACCTCGATAGAGTTTTTGATCAACACTCTTACCTAATAAATCTTTGTCAAGAGTAGTAGTAGTAGCCATAGGTGTGGATTTACTACTAGTACTATCCATGTGAAAACGTTTGAGTAATTCCTTTGCATATTTGCCTTGATTGATAAATATGCCAGTAGAAGATTGTTTAATTTGCACTCCAAGGAAATAATTGAGTTCACCCATGTGACTCATCTCAAATTCATTTTTCATGGTATTAGCAAATTCTTGACATAGATTATTATTAGTAGAACCAAAAATTATATCATCAACATATATTTGTATGATTAAGATATCATTCTTAACTCTTTTGATAAACAAAGTAGTGTCTACTTTACCTATTTCAAATCCTGTTTCTAAAAGAAAAGTTTTCAGACGATCATACCAAGCACGAGGTGCTTGTTTAAGACCGTATAAAGCCTTTTTCAATTTATAAACATGATCTGGAAATTGTTCATGTTCAAAACCTGGTGGTTGTTTAACATAAACATTTTCCTTAATGAACCCATTAAGAAAGGCACTTTTCACATCCATTTGATAAAGTATAAAATTCATAAAACAAGCAAAAGATAATAAAATACGAATAGATTCTAGTCTAGCAACAGGAGCATATGTTTCATCAAAATCTATACCTTCTTCTTGATTATATCCTTGGGCAACTAATCTAGCCTTGTTCCTTACAACTTGTCCTGATTCATCTAACTTATTCTTGAATACCCATTTGGTACCAATGATAGTCTGATCAGGAGGTCTAGGAACTAAATCCCATACATCATTTCTTACAAATTGGTTTAGTTCATCTTGCATGGCATTCACCCAATATTCATTCTCACAAGCTTCTTGTATATTCTTTGGTTCAAAATCTGACAAGAATGCTGTATGAGAGATCATATTAATATGTGAACGTGTTTGAATACCATGGGAGATGTCACCAATTATTAAGTCATGAGGATGATCTTTAACTTCAACAAATGACTTTGGTAAAGTTGAAGATATCACAATCGGATCAGTCGACTTGACTTGTTCTTCAGTCGACTGGTTTAAGTCAGTCGACTTGGAGACTTTATCAGTCGACTTATCAGATAGATTAGTTTGCTCTAAGGATGTAATCACATTATCTAAAGGTGAAAAATCAGTTTCATCATCCTTATTTAATGTTGATGAAGGTAAGGATTCATCGAATGTAACATGCATTGATTCTTCAATAGTCATAGTAGACTTATTGAAAATTCTATATGCTTTACTCCTATTTGAGTATCCTAAAAAGATACCCTCATTAGATCTAGGATCAAATTTGTCTAGATTATCTTTTGTGTTTAGAATAAAACACTTACAACCAAATGTTTTAAAGTAAGAGACTTTAGGAATTTTATTAAAAAATAACTCGTAACAAGTCTTCTTTAGTTTAGGTCTTAGAAGAATTCTATTCAAAACATAACAAGCTGTAGCAACAGCTTCAGCCCAAAAATGCTTTGGTAGATTGCTTTCAACAAGCATAGTACGTGCGCATTCTTGCAAAGTCCTATTCTTTCTTTCAACCACACCATTTTGTGGTGAAGCTCTAGGAAATGCAAATGAATGTGTTATACCATTCTTGTTGCAATATTCTGTAAATGTTTCATTTTCAAATTCTCCACCATGATCACTTCTAATAGTGACTATGGTTAGAGATCTTTGATTTTGAACACGTTTACAAAAATGTGCAAATTCTTCAAAAGCATCATTTTTATGTTTTAAAAAGAATGTCCAAGTAAATCTTGAAAAATCATCTACTAAAACAAACACATATCTACTTTTATTTAAAGAAGCAACTCTAGTAGGGCCAAATAAGTCCATATGGATTAATTCAAGTGGCCTACTTGTAGAGATTACATCTTTTGTTTTAAAAGTGGATTTGATTTGTTTTCCTAGTTGACATGCATCACATAACTTATCCTTTTTAAAGGATAATTTTGGCAGTCCTTTAACTAGGTTATATTTAGATAATTTTGAGAGATTTTTCATGTTCACATGTCCAAATCTTCTATGCCATAACCAAGATTCATTGTTAGAGGCTATCAAACAAAAATCATTTGAAAAATCAATTGCATTCAAACATAATTCATAAATATTGTTTTTGCGACAACCTTGAAAAATAACTTTTTCCATAGTAGAATCATAAATTAAGCATGCATCTTTTTCAAAGACTATTTTATAAC
Organism: Hemerocallis citrina; assembly: GCA_017893485.1. Classification (NCBI taxonomy): domain Eukaryota; kingdom Viridiplantae; phylum Streptophyta; class Magnoliopsida; order Asparagales; family Asphodelaceae; genus Hemerocallis; species Hemerocallis citrina. Next base: position 70,902 of record JACEHZ010000306.1, read on the forward strand.
CTTTATCACACAATTGACTAATACTTAAGAGATTATGCTTTAAACCATTTACTAAAAGCACATTTTCTATAATAGGGTTAGATATTTTACCGACCATGCCAATACCGATGACTTTGCCTTTGTTGTTATCCCCAAAGGTGACGGTTCCTCCATCTATATTCTGAATGGTGGATAGTAAGTTGGCATGCCCTGTCATGTGTTTTGAACATCCGCTGTCTAATATCCAGCGTTCTTTCTTGGGTACCTATAAAACATTTGAGGTAAATATGGTACCCTTTTTATTGGGTCCAAAACATATTAGTTTTGGGGAAACCAAACCCATGAAGAGTTTGATCTTCCTCCATAAGCAGAAATATAATAGGCAGAATTACACACATTTAGCATATAGGAATTGATATAAGTAATTCTATCATTCTGATTAAGATTGACTGGAACCCATACTAGTTTGTTCTGTCCAGTCGACTTACCAGTGTTTATCAGTCGACTGTTGGTATGTATCAGTCGACTGGTAGATGCACTAGGTCGACTTATAAGAGGTTTTGATCCCGTGGAATGAGATCCACTTTCTCTGGACAGACGACTGGTGCTATGGTTCAGTCGACTTAACCGAACGTTAGTATCACTTTTATCACTGAATTTAACAACCTGTGGTTTTGCAAAGAAATCATATAACTTGTGTGTAACACTAGAAATAGATGCTGACTTAGTCTTACTAGTGTTTAAAACAGGAGATTCTTTTATAGAAGATTTCTTAAAACCAAGTCCAAATTTATGACTAGATGCAACTTGATGATGAAGCATATCATTTAAATTCTCTTTGCCTTTGTTAAACTTAGATACATTCTTTGAAATCTCTTCATAATTCTTTTTGAGAGTTTCAAGATCAGTATCTAGACTTGCAAGACGAGAATTTAAGGATTTTACTTCCTTATCAAGGTTAAGATTTTCTTGATTAAGTGTTTGATTCACTTTCTCAAGATTCTTAACTCTAATCTTTTCTTTCTTTAATTCTTGGAATATTTCATTAAATGCATCAAGAAGATCTTCAGAATCATAATCATTACTTACATGTTCTTGTGCAGCCATAAAGCATACATTTGCCACTTCGTTATTTTCATCCGTTTCTTCTTCGGAAGATGAATCGCTATCATCCCATGTGGCTTGATACGCCTTTTTGTTCTTGGCAAATTTGTTCTTTGAATATTTGTCTTTCTTGAAGTTGGATGTTTTTCCCTTGTTCTTTGCATTTTCTAAGGGACAGTCCTTCTTCATGTGACCTATCTTATTGCACCTGAAACATGTAGGAGGGTCATTAGAATCTTTACTCTTAGAATGAAACTTACCCTTCTTTAAGAACTTCTTGAATCTCCGAGTGAACATTGCTATTTCTTCTTCATCTTCTTCCTCATCTTCTGAGTCAGTCATTGCTTTAAAAGCCAATGATTTCTTCTTTGTTTGGTGTGATTCAGTATCTTTCTTTCGATCTTCAAGTTGAACCTCATATGCCATGAGATTTCCAACAAGATTCTCGAGAGAAAGTGTTGACAAGTCATTTGCCTCTTCTATTGCTGTGGTTTTCTTTTCCCATTCTGGAGTGAGTGCTCGTAGTACTTTTCTGACCATCTCTGCTTGAGTATAAGTCTTTCCAAGCGCCACAAGAGAGTTGGTAATGTCTGTGAATCTTGTAATCATCTCAGACACAGTCTCATTGTCCTTCATTCTGAACATTTCAAACCTGTGGACAAGAACAGAAATTTTAGATTCTTTTACTTTATTCGTTCCTTCATGTGTTACCTCGAGTGTATGCCAAATTTGATATGCGGTTGTAGCATTGGATACACGGTTGAATTCTTCCTTCGTCAGTGCACAGAATAAGGCATTCATTGTTTTGGCATTGTTCATAGTCTGACTCTTTTGATCATCATTCCATTGTGCATATGGAATGGTAGGAGCAGTATGTTCCGTCTCTGTCATTTGCCATATCTCGTAGTTGATTGATTGGAGATAGATTCGCATTCGGCACTTCCAATAGTTATAGTTTGTTCCATCAAATAGTGGTGGTCGTTGTGTAGATTGTCCTTCATGGTACTGATTAGTATTTGATGTAGTTGCCATTGCCTGTAACCTTGCTCTGATACCAAGTGTTGGATCCTGTAGGCTAAGCAACAAACACTAGAGGGGGGGTGAATAGTGTTTATAATAATAAATTGCGAAATAAGAAATTTCTCTCGGCACAGTCGACTCAGTGGGGAACCAGTCGACTGATATAGCCAAAATCAAAATAAATTTAACCTCTCGAAACAGTCGACTGATAGATAATACAGGCGACTGATGAGACAAAGAGAATAACTAGTACGAGACTGGTCAGTCGACTGATACGAAGCTGAGTCGACTGGTCAGACTAGTTTTGCAGAGTATAATTGATCAAAAGTAAATGCAATCACAAGACAACCAATCACAGAGTACACAAGATATATCCTGGTTCGGTCCTCCCGACCTACATCCAGTCCTCAAGCAACCCACTTGAGATTTCCACTATTCTTGAAAAATAAATACAAGAATACCCTACGGCGTTCAAGACAACAACCTTGTCTAACCCGTAGTCCTTTCTCTCAACCAGAGAAAGCAGACCCACTCTTCAACCAAGAGTGAAAAGACACCGACTCTACAACCAAGAGTCAAAAACACTCTCCAACCGAGAGCAAGAGTACAAGAGGAATTTTACAATCAACCTATAGCCTTGTTGTTGTATGTGTTGATGCACGTGGCTAAAACAATAGGTTGACTTCTATACTCAGTCCAAAGCGAATTCAATGCTATACTGGACTGAGTGTAGAGAACCAAAGTATGTGAACTTGAAAGCTTTGTTCTTCACAGAAAATCACTTAAATTTTTCTCAAGAGTGCTCGGGTGTTTTTAAGAAATCAAGTAGTCAAGTGAATTAAGTAAATGTTTCTGTTTGAGAAGAAACTCTATATAAAGAGTCTTGTACTTCTGAACGTTGGAAAGCAGTTACATAACTGTCAACCAACGGATCAAACCGTTTGAATTTGAAAAAGTTCGTTTTTGAAAATCAGAAAACGGTCAAAAAGCTCTCGATCAGTCGACTGGGTTGCCATATGAGTCGACTGATCAGAGTTTGAATAATTTTAAACAGTTTCGTACTTATCAGTCGACTGGCATAGGCTTAAGTCGACTGGTACTTAAAAGCTAAAATTCTTCAAACTGTTTTGACTTATTTTGAGGGTTTTTTTTAGAGACACACAGTATGAAATTGTTAAGTGTGTGTGTGTGTGTTGACAAGGCTTTACATCAGACTAAAGACTCAACAGGAAAGTACATTACAATGTTTACAAGACACAACAATATAACACATTTAAGCTTGAGTCTTGAGTTGAATTGAGTCTTTGATCCTTGCTTTGAGTAAAGTCTTGATCCTTGTCTTGAGCTGTATCCTTGAGAGCTTGTGCATTTGTTCAGCTAGAATTGTCTTTTGATATGAACGCTGCATTGTTAGCTGTATAATATAAACACATGTGGCACTGTGTTGTGATCATCAAAATCAAGAATCAACAGATGCAAGAAGAATGTGAGGCAACTTCCTCAATACCGAAGCAAAAAAAATTTTTAAGAGGGACTTACATATATCCTGGAGTTGATCTGCTAGACAAGATGCTTATTTTTATCCAAACAAGTGAGTTACAGGTATGCTAGGCTTCTTGATAAGTTTACTTATCGTATAGAGAAATTCAAGTGAGAAATGGATTAGGGAAGTTCTATTGTTGGTGACTCTAGAAAGCCAACCCTATGAATTCGTCTTGATAGATAGTTCTGTATCTTCTTCAATAATAAGAGAACTACAGGACTTAGATTGTTGGTTTAGTTTATCTTCTCAAACTTATTGTTGGTTTAGTTACAAGGTGCACCAACTTCATTAACCATCCAAGGAAGTCATCTTTAACTACTCCTCCTTCATCATCCTTCATCACCATCCTTCCTACTCCTCCCTTCCATCTCTTTCTTGAATATATTGATAATGTGATCCCTTGACTTACACAGCAAAATGAGAAAAAATATATCATGAATTCAGTCAAAAATTTAAACCAAATGGAGGATCGATCGATCGAGAGGCATTGACGGACTGGGTTACCTGTAAGGCCCTCCAGTATATTGTTCCGGGCATATATATAGGAATGCAGTCTAATCCTTTCAGAAAGGCTTCGTATTAGTCAAATTCTCAATCTCAGGATTGTCTGGTTTCATGCTTAGAATCTTCTTAACCATTATGTACAACGAGAACTACATTTAATTGACAGACATTCATTCATTTTTTGTGAGCAACTACTACGTACTCGATATTTGTATATATATATATACTATACTCTAAAGTATATACGTACAAACCTTAGTGGCTTCCTGTTTAGCAGAGATAACTTCTCCCTCCTTCCAGGATCCAATAAGCTTGGCAGCAAGCTGATCAGCATCCTGTAAAAACACTGTTCTCAATCGATCTCCACTCACAAAGTCTAATACAGTAGACCTCTCATGTGCTTGTGCTCATCCCCGAGCATCTTAGGGATTCCGTATTTTCCCACCAGCTTCGCGAATGCAGGTGGAAAATCCTGCTTGAATAACCTTCCTTCATTTCTCAGTACAAACCGGTTAAGTTTCGGGTTCAACGATACTATCACACTCTTCCCCATTAACTTTGATGAGAAAACCTTTCTGTACCTGCATGGTAAACGAATATATATCACCCAAAATTTAGCAAGGTCAATTTCTGAATATAAAAACATGTACATGAATATATATATATAGATAGATAGATAGATAGATAGATAGATAGATAAATAAATAAATACCTAACAATACGAGTTTCCATGAATTGACCAACAGTTGATGGGGAGTGAGGCTTCATGAAAGCTAACGTCTCGCCAATTAAAGGAAGACTCATGTTTCCGGGGGGAGCTTGTTCTTTTTCTCATTCCTTATGAAACCAAACAAAGCTATCAAGAACAGAATCGTCGGAACTACAAAGACCATCATCTCAACTACAACTTGATCTAACTAACTATTTCTCCCCTTCTGTCTCAACTCTCAAGTTAATTCTGAATAGGTAGCAAAGATTTTAAGGCATACATGCACTTAAATAAGGCGCAACCTAGCCACTATTGTCAGTAATTGGTAATTCATATATATTTTACACTACTCCAAACTAAAAATTTAAACCGGCCTGCTGATGTGATAATTAAACTATTTCTATATTAAATTTGAAAATTTTGATAAGTTTTAACCTCTCATCATGTGGCATAAAGGCTAAAGGTAAGAGTAATTATTTACTGTTAATAAAACGTCATTTTTGTTGATGTTGCATGATAAATAATTAAATTTCATTGAATTCATTTCAAATTTTTCATAAAGTTAACGTTGGGATCTCGAGTAGTACTTCTTCTTCCCTCGGGATAAGAAATATTCACATGGTTCTAGGACTAACCGTGCTATTGAAACTGGTTACTAGATAGCTACCGGTAAAGACATGCCTATTGTCTATAATTCTTAGACATTTGGGATGAAGAAAACACTGATTTTTCTGTTTTTCATCTTGGAAAGTCTCCAAGTGGAGAAATGACGGATTGGGTCATGTATGAGTTTATGCTTCATATCGATGATTTGGCTACTACTGGTTATGCATAGGTAATATTATCTTCAAAATTTTTCTCCAAAAAGAACTTCATTTATATGTTGTTCAAAATTCTAAATGAATTCTTGTCTTAATAGATGCTACGAAAAGGGGCATTTGCTGATCATATGTATAAAGATATTGTACATATTATTTTCAAGCTTTCCCTGCTTACCTTCTTATGTTCTCCAACTTGCAATACGTGCAAAATTAATAAATTCTTATATAGTTGTCAAGCTCCTTGCTGTATGGACCAAGAGTTACAGACATTCTTTGCTTCCATTAAGTCGGCTTTGGACGGATTGGTAATTGGCAGTGTTGTTCCAAAACAACTATCTGAACACAATTTTATTTTTCCCTTCAGTTCGGTGATAGTTTAATGTGCCATAGTTTGATTGTAGTGTGCAGCACTAAATTCTGATGTACCTAATTAAGGCTGTATGTTAAATCTTCCTATGGGAAAACACCATCCATTTACAACTTGTCAATCCACGATTGGCTTCTCTTCACCTTAGTTAATCTTTCTTTTATGTGAAAGATCGTCAACTCTATAAACCTTATGTTATTGGTCATTAATTGATTGTTAAAAAATTATAAATCAACTTATAGCCTTTTAATTGTTTTTTGCAGACATTCAATCTGTGATAAAATTCGAGTTTTGTGGTTATATCCCTTATATATTTTACTGTGTTGATTGATCATTTCTTTGCCAAATGAAATTCAAATTCCTTTCGGCTTAGGAACCATTGATAAATTTAGTATTATCATGCATCTTGTGTATAGTTTGACATGTTGGATACGCAAAGTCATATGATCTAATACTTTCTCATCAAGTTCAAGTTGATCTAACATTTTCCTGGACGCTCCACCTCCTCTTCCTCTTTCTCTGTTCTTCTCTCATATTTTTTGATCCCCTCTCCATAATCTTCGTTTATTTGTCTAAATTGCTAATTCATCGATTATTTCTTTTTCATGATGTTTTATTTCTTTTCTTTTCATTTACATTATTGATATTTTGCATCCGCCAAGAGAGAATCTTTAGAAAGTAAGCAAGTTTTGTTTGATTAATGTTGTGGGTTTATTTATTTAATTTGTTTGTTGATAATTGATTTTGTTAAGTTGAAGGATGGAAAAGCTTTATGATATGAAGGATGAGAACTCTATTTTTTTGGGGGTTTTAAGTTCAGGACTACAATTGGAGGTGGGAAATCGACTGGGTCTGGATACAACAAATTAAATTTTGTTCATGTGGGCAAATGTTACTATTTGTTATTGACAATGTGGAAGACATTGATTCCACATTGTCTACTGGGTAGAGATCCCTTGCAAGGGTCAACTGTGCAGGATTACAGTTAGCTCTGTAGCGAATTTCTCTACTCTCAAATGGAACATCATATGTTTTTCAAAGTTCTCTCGGGTGGATCTACGGTATACAACCTATTAATGGAAATATGAGAAATGAAATGAAAAGAAATTTCCATATTAAAAGACAGCTTCAAAATAAAAAATAAGTATCATTCGACAAAATTAGGTGTGTGGATCGTTGCTTCCATTTTATAAGTATGTTTTTAGTTAATCTAATGAATATTGCTATAGTGGTATCTTGTAGGATTTTGGAGCCAATGGAGTTTGCCTCGTCGATTATGGAGCCGATGGGGTTTTTCGCATTGAGGCACCCTTTTAGGCATTCACAAACTTCTACAGGAAGGGCACTGAAGAGTAGCTACAACCCTGCAGCCTTTGGAAATTGCTTTGAAATGAAGAGTGACAGCCTGTCATCAACTTGGAGAAGTTGTATGTATGGGAAAGGAAACTATATATGGAAGTTCAGGTACACTACATACTTTAGAATTCAATTACTTCAAGAACATAGAACTATACATTGATAAGCTGCATTGTTTTTTGGAGAAAGGAAATTGTTTTTTCTTTTGTTCCTCAAATTTGCTTGCTAAGTCAATGAATAATAAGTGTATCAAGTAAATAGCATAGGCATCTCCTTTTCTTTTATTACTGAAGCATTCTCAATATGTCCATGAGTTTGATGCTATAAGCATATAACAGACAAATCATTTTATTTTTTCTTATTTTATATATATATATATATATATATATATATATATATATATATATATATATATATTATTACTATTATTTTTCTTGGAAAAAAATTGAATAAAGAACTTTAATTTTTATTTGAGTGCAGTATATCTGCTAAATTCTTACAGTGGTTGTTCTAGGCTAAAGAAAAGCTGCGAGTTAGTTATGAAAGGCAGTGTCAGTTGAGACATTTGGATGAGCATGGAGAAGAATCCCATAAGATGGATTCCACTCAAGCACCGATAAGAAGATTGTAAATGAAGGTATGCATTGTTATTGGATCTGCAGATGCCATCTCACACGATAAGAGATAATTAAAGAACTCCAACCTTGTTTGTAAAGTTATTGTAGTTACTGTAGTAAAGCTTAATGCATAGTTTTTGAACCTTTCTATCTTGATCAAATGCAAGGCTTATCATGAGAATGGAAGATATTCTTTAATTTGTGGAGCAAGCACAAGAAGCTGTAATGCCGTTCATTTTGAAAAAGGACTTTTCTTTTTGTTTCCCACGGAAAGCTTAAAGAAAATCGTCTTTCTGCTAAACATGATCTATTGAACTCATAATTCATAGATTACTTTTTTTTATCTTTCTCCTGTTCTTTGTTAAATCATTTTATACCTTAATATGTTCACCCTGAATAGTGCAAAGTGTATACTGCAAGTAAGAAGTTACTAAGGATTTAATTGAGAATTGCAAGATCGGCAGTGCATATTTTGACTTACAATGGAGTTAAATAGTTTGCTCAGAAGCTTTTCTTTTGTGTAATTTGGATATATTGATTATATTCAGTAACATCAATGTAACACCAATGAGTTGTTAAGTTGTGATGTATTTTATGGTTATTGGAAGCACTGAAAATTTAGTTATTGAGCATGTACATAACACAAATGCAAGAATTTGTGTAAGTATTCTTCAGAATACATGTTATATTTAATGTAACAGTAATTTGTGTATATTTCTTGCCAATAAATTTGTACATTTCTATCCAAAATAAAACCATCTTGGTTTTTAGGAGTGCTTTTGTATAAAAGAAAGTTCCTTGTAGAGTTTGTTTAATTCTAATATTAGTTTGGGTTGTATGTCACTTTCATTTGCATCCCAAGTGGATGATGATTTTCCAGTTTAAGATGAACAAACAGATGAAGTTGAAATGCACAACGAAGAAGTTGAATTACGTTATCACTATGATAAGGAAGCCTCTAATGAAGGAGAAGTCAGTGGAAAGATTAAGGGGACGTCGATGGAGAGATTGTGGGCGAAGGGGACAATGGGGATGAGATAGATAAACTGGTGTAAGAGAGGTTAGAATAGTTGGAGAATAGCAAGAGAGCAGAGAAGAAGCTTCTTACTTCTATGAAGCCGTTGGAATTAGCTGAGGTGCTTAAGAAGAATCATGCTTCGTATGGAAAACACTACGAGGAGGGGGTGGCTGCTCAGCAGCTGATGTTGGAGGGGATTCAGAGGGGCCCATATGTAGCCTAATTAGGTAAGTAAGTTTAAATGATTAACTAAATAATTATCCTCCTAAACTAATTAACTAATTTAACACGTATGTCCGGAATTTTTCTTTTAATTCACAAAGGTCTTCCGACGAAACTTGAAGTTTCGTCCAATGGATTAAAAATATTATAAAATATTTTTGATGAACTTGAAGTTTCGTCCTGTATAACATGCTTATTACTTTATCCTCTCTCATATATAGCAATATACTGTAGCGAAATTGGGATAAAATGCATAAATAACACACGATTGCAGCGCAACAAATGCTGTAAAATGCATAATATGCAAATATACCACACAACTGGGAATGCTCTTAACCTACCAAACTTAGTTTAGAAATTTCAGATAAAAAAAGTTTGAATATACACCCATTCAATTCATTTCAATGAGCACAGGTTTGGAATTGAAGCTTTTTTATGTGAAGAAATTCTTAAATTGGACAACATGCAGTGCAATTTTCTCAGCTTATTTTGAGAGGATTGGTGAAGGTTGTTAGGATAACAATCATAAAAGATTCTTCCTTACCATTATTCTGAAAATTATGAATGAAATGAAAGGATTCAAAAATCAAAAAATATCACTGCACATCTTATTATATGATTACCAGACAATATGGTTAAAGTTGACCGCTTTTGAATATCAGGTGAACGATCTATTAGTCAAGCTATTGTGGACAATATCAGTCTAAGAAAGAGCAATGCTAAACCTTAATAATGAATAGATTTTTCTGCTTGCACTATGAAATACATAATAACTCTTCAAGCAAAAATTGATTCAGTTGAGAATGTTGAGTTTATCATTCTCTGCTTAAATTATATCATATCATATTATTTGATTATATTTTTGAAACATCGCTATGGAAATAACTTCTATGAAATTTGCTAGCTACTTATAATATTCATACCTGTCATATGATTCTTAATTGAAAATCTTACTCATTGTATGTATTATTTATAACTTCAGGTAGTAGGACTTTGAATATGATGCTCAAAGATGTCAATGTTTAGACTTTATTTTACAAAGGTTTTTTTACAGAAGATATCCTCTTAATATTTTCTTTTCCATATGACATTCCTTTGCTCTTATACTAAGAGCTTTAGATAAAGATAATTGATTATATGATCTTATAATGCTAGAAGGTTATGTTACTTTTTACAGTGAATATTAGGGGTAAATCTCAGTTCATTTCATATGCTGGTTGCAAAATGGAAGGTATAAAAAAAAACTGTCCGGAGAAGATTTAGACCGTCGATCTATTATATTGATCTACACGATTAAAGGCTCAGATTAAATAACTTAATAAGAACGTGTATTACACGTGCAATGCTTTTTTTCCTCTCTTCTGTATGTATTCCCATCTACAACCCCCAAAATCCTAATAGATAACCCCAGCAACCCCTGGCCTGCTTCCGCTGCCTCGATCCGTGCGCCACCACGGACCGCATCCGACGCCGGACGCGCGCGCCGCCACAGACTGCATCCCACGCCGGACGCCGACAACCCCTCCCCACCCCCCTAACCACCACCACCATCGGTATCCTCCTTATTCTCTTTTTAATTTTTTTTTTCTTCTGATTCCAGCAACCCCCGGGCCTCCTTCCGCTAACTCTTCAAGCAATAACTGGTCCAGTTGAGAAGGTTGAGTTTAATTTTTTTTCATTCTCTGCTTAATTTATTTGAAACATCGCTATGGTAATATCTTTTATGAAATCTGCTGCTCTTCATAACATTGAAACCTGTGATATGATTGTTAAATCTTACACATTGTATGTACTATTTATAAATTTAGATAGTAGGACTTTGCATATGATGCTCAAATATGTAAATGTATAATGATGATACATGTAAATTAATATTAAAGACTCTTAAGTATTATATATAGTCTTGAGAAAATACAAAATAACATGTAAATAATTTTCTAATCTAAAACATAAAAGATATTAAAAAATATATTAAAAAATAACAAATTAGTAAATCTTAAACTCAAATTTGAGCATCATATGCATTGGAGATGAGTATACGTTTTTGATCAAATCACAAGATGTCCAATATGGAACAACTACAAGTATATTGACAGGATGCAAAATTAAAAAGGATAAACAAGAAATTACAAGCAATTTTAAGCTCAAGAAAGTTAAAGTCGAAAGTGATGATTGATCTTATGAAAAATACGATGATATCAATTTAGGATTTACTAATTTGTTTTTTTATTAATTTTTTTTAATATCAGTTTTAAGTTCAGGAAAGTTAAAGTAGAAAATGATAATATATGTTATGAAAAAATACAATGATTATATCTTTATGTTTTAGATGAAACTATTACGCATATAGCTCTCTCTTACATCGTTTGAATTTTGATCCATTTGCGCTTTGTTTTGATTGAAATTTTGCTAGAATTAATTAACTTGGGTTCTTGATGCTTGCTTCAAATCTAATTTCGTTGAGCTTGTTGTAGTTGGAGTAATTTTGAAATTCATGGTTTGCTTTTTAAGATGAGTGACTTCTTTGAATTTGTAGTTTGAAGAATATGAGTGTGCAAAATGCAAGTATATTTAGATAAAATTTTCACCATTTATGTGCACCAAGTCGGTAAATTCCAACTAGTATATATATATTATACCAAGATAAATTTTCCATCAATAAACTTTTCGCTTTCCAACATTGTTTGACTTTCACATACGAATATTTTTTACCAAATCTAATCAAACAATAATAAGTAAAATAGAGATGACAATATTCCATCATTTCCTAAAAATTTTATATAAAAAAAACCCTAATTTGAACTAAGTTGAATTTTTAGTATAGAATATCCTCCGAGTCAGATACTTCCACAAGCTACATGTCGTGAGACCAACTCTAACAACCACATGATGTTGTTAATACTAGTCATTGGATCAACTAAGTAGTCTCATCTCCCTACATAAAGAAAGATACTAGTGAATAAGGGTTAATGTTGTTCAAGAGAATAGGACTTTGGTTTGATACTGAGGCTACGTTTGATTCATTGTTTTGAAAATTTATTTTCAAAATAATTTCTGGAAAAAAAAAATTATACAGTTATTTTTTTTTATTTTCGAAAACATAGTATTGTTTGGTAAACCTTTTTTTATAAAATAGGTTTTTTTTTTTAAATGAAATATAAAAGGTGTTTGGTAAGCTGTATATAGTATGTATGTATATATATAATCCGTGTGTGTGTGTGTGTGTGTGTATATATATATATATATATATATATATATATAATCTTTACTGTATGCTGTTATATATAATGTATATATATATATATATAAATAATCTTTACTGTATGCTATTATATATAATGTTTGTACATATAAGTTTGGTTGTATGTATATAAAGTATATATATATTCTGATACCGACATGCTGTATACAAATACATACATACATATTGATACATACATACCGATATATAATAATATAAAATAATCTATTATAATAAATATATTTAATAATATACATATATATAATAATAATAATAATAATAATAATAATAATAATAATAATAATAATAATATGTAATAATAATATATTATAATTATATATACTAGTAATTTACACGTGTGATGCACGTCTTAATAAATATAGTTTTTTTAAAGTAAAATTTCAAACGTAGTCTTGATTAGGGGAGGGCTCGATATGGTACCGGACTTTTTGACATTGTACCATTACCATAGCAAACTAGTTCGGTTTGAAAATATGCAAACCGTTGTCAACCAAAAAGTTCGGTATACCGAAACTTTGGTATACCGACTACTTCGGTTGGTAAGGTACGGCACGGTAAAAGATTGGAATCTCTCGTTCAATTTGATATGGAATGCTGTGATATGGCTTATGCTCCTCAACTACTCTGTTAAGATAATTCAAGCTACGACACAGAGATACTTGAAAAGGCAGCAAGATCTGGAAATTAGCAAGTTGAGTCAATCAAAAGACAAATGAGAAGAATCTGTCAACGAACACTTACAGATAGCTCTTTTTGTTTATTTTAGCACCCAGGATAGCAACCATTTTAGCTGCTCGGCATCCTCAATTCCCCCACATTCATTTATGCATAGATGACAAAGTTTAAAGTTATTGTATCGATGGATTCAACCTGTCCGATTTCATTTACCTGTTGTAACGCCCCGAATCCCAAATACACTGAATTCGAGATGTTCTACAGGATCTTTTCACTTTCTTTAGTACAATTTTACAGGAAAATTAAAACTTTTCATCATACATCAGAGATTACATCATAATTACATCTTTCTTTTGCACAGCGGAAGTAAAATACAACAATTGAATACAAGTACAACAGCTTGATATAATCTTTAAGCGTCCAATCCTCTTTTAATCTTTAACATAACATTTACCTGCATATCAGACTGTGGGTACGTCAGTTTATTCAACCGACGAACATTATACACGGCCATCCTCTCTATGCCGGAAATAGTATAACTTAACTTTCCATATTTAACAAACACAAACTTGTCACAATTCAAACTAAAGGGACTACCCTATTGATGTCGTGTTGTGATTGTGCACTTAATCCTTAATGCATTTATTAATGTTACATGACACTAATGCACACTTGTTCGGATTCTATGCATCCCATACTACATAGGTCCGAGGGCAAGCCCTTATTCGTTCTTCATCTTTATAGGGTTCAATCCCCCGTTATGACTTAGTCTACTACTGTAATTACGGTAGTGTCTTAGATGTCCTATGATCTATGAGCCCATGTCCAGGCAGCCTGGAGGGGAATCCCACGCACTGACACGACGCATCGAGCAGGCAACCTATGGACAATTCAGCCTCCGCCATGGAACAATGGCACCACCCATAGCCACTCGAACATCCCACGAGCATCGCCACCGGGACGGTACTCGGGAGCCGTATCCACGCCATGTCACGACGCATCGTGAAGGACCTGTGAATACCCTCTCGCCGCAAATCCGTTGGCCCCCATACCCGTGTTTTTCTTCTACTTTCATCACATCACCACTATGTACTAGTCCTTAGTTTTATTAAAAATTATGAACAAAATAATCTCTAGAGTTAGCCTCTCCATCAACCGGACTTATTCATTTGTTTCATCATGACCAACCTTGGTCTAATTTCATTTCAACTCAATTCTCAATGCCGGGGAGACTTAGCTACTCTATTTCAAATTTCATTTCACAATCTTCAACTTGAGTACTTACAACTCATAAAATTCATATTCATAGCCAACAAATTTCTTTTTCTTTCATCAACATGATTTCTAATTCCATAATCATACATGAACTCATGCACTTCATAATTTTACATTTGAAATTCATATTACTAATAAACATTCATACTCCATATTTTGCACAATATTCTCAAGTGAGAATTAACAATATCACGTCACACAACAAGGTTCTTTTTGCCAATTGCTTTCTAATAAATCCATTTCAATTTATCTTTATAAACTATACTTTCATAAATGTGTATCTTAGAACCATAGTTCTAATTGTGCTTTTTGTTCACAAACCACATTGTATTTTATTCAAATAATACCCAACTCAATCTTATAAAATTCCTTGCATTTTTATGAGAATTACCATATTTTTTCCACATTTTTTGGACACCTACAACTCCCAAAAAAAATATTTTTTATAAGTGCCGATGGGAGGAATCGAACCCAGGCACGACAGAAAGAGAGCCAAGAGCACCCGCCACATGGCCGAACTGTGCTAGCGGTATGAAAGGGGCGAATTAGGTGTATATGCTTTTGGTCGACAGTTGTATATATTTTCCAAATAGGGTGAAAAAAGTGGTGAACACAGGATTCGAACCGCACCTCTCAGAGAAGCCAGCCGCACTTAAAGACGGCCTGAGCTAGTAGCTCAGGTTGTCACAGTCCCAAGTTAAAATCCATATGTTTCATTTTACTACAGTTGTTAAAACAACTCGATGTTCAAGTCAATTTTGGTTCATATTGCCTTTATACAAACTATTGAAAAATTCCAGATTTAATCTCCTTTGCTAGATCTTCATAACAGTAAGTAGAAAATAATTTTTTGTACTAAAAACATAATTTTTTCCACACAATTTAATAAATTGTTCATTAAGACTACCAAATCTTTTATTTTCGACATTGAATAATCAATTAGTCTTCTAATCCCTTTTTATACACAAATTTCTTATGATAATTTACTGCTATAAATTCTCAACACATATATTTTGGATTTATCCATACCCATATCAACATGAATGTCTATTTAGCACATGAATAGGCAAAACTCAAAACTATTAATTTTTGAGTGGTTCTTCTTTAATGACAACAAAATAATTTCATTAGTTAATCTATGTCACAACATATACTACTACTCATTAATTAGTATAATTGCAACTCAATCATTCAAGAAAAATCATTCTTTTCAAACTAAAGTGTACTCTTTTCTTAATCAATTTCGTGCTTCAACCATACAATTTACAAACGATCTAATTGGAGATTTTCATGCATCATGCTAGCAATATTCCACCATCATTCATTCAAATTAATAATCATGGAGAATTCTATATACAATTAAATTTCATGTTAGAATTTCACACACAAGTTAATAACATCATTTCAATCCATTCATACACTAACTTTTCAATTTAAGTGTGTTCTTATTAGTATTTTTCATGCATAGTGTTGATAATTAAAACTAGCATAGATTTCTACATTAGAAATATGAAAGTTTTACCCACCTTGAATGGAGAGAACTAAACAACACAAGCCTTGCAAATGAAAGCACCACCTCCTAGCCAAAAGCGCGCACAAGCTCCAAGCCTCCTAGCACCAACCGAATGCTTCTCTATGTGATAACCGGCCACTCCAAGCAAGCAAACCCACACAAACTCTCTATCTTTTATAACTCACACTATTACTACAATAATACTATAGCTTGGAAATATAATTTGCATATGAAAATTAGCCATGAGAGGGGGGTATTTATACTAAAAGATAAGTGAAATGGAGGGCTAAGATTGCTTTGGTGGTTGTAGAATGAAGGGTCTAGATTAAGGTAGAAGTTAGAAAAACTACCCACATCCAAGAAACTACCTCCATGATCACCATGCCTAATTCAAAAATCCCTCCAAAAAGCAAGCATGCCGGCCATGAATAAAGTGTGCAATGCACGTGTACGTGTAGTGCACGTGCATGCAACTAGGCCAAATTTTGTACATTTTAAATTTGTATAAAAATAAATTAGTTAAAAAAAGTCTTCTACATGACAAGTTTAATTAAAAGAGATTAATTCATGGGCTTTCTTTTTGGGCCAAAATAGTTTATAAAAATAAATAAAATAAAATACATTTGGGCTTTTAAGAAAAGGCCTTTTTAATTAAATCAAAATAAGGCTTTAAAGAAAGGCTTTTTGTACAAAATAATTTGAGAACACATAATTAAATATTTATACACATCATTATAAAAATAATTCAACCCAAAATATTGCACGTGCACACTACGTACAAAATAAATAATTTTTCATTAATTGAAAAATCAGGGTATTACACCTGTTGTATGGGGAAAGCTTATACTTGCACTTGTCCCATTTTCAAATGATCCAACTAATTAAATTTATCACTTGGACTGTTATATCAAAATTAATGAATCAGTGCAACCTCTTGTGCTTTCTCATAGAATTCCCCTCACAGTATTGGCGTAAACTACAAGTTCCTTCTATTTTGTTTCATTAAACTATTTTGGTGGAACAGGGGTTCTGATCAGTGACTACTTCGGTACGGTACGGTAAAGTACCGACTGAACCATATTCATACCGAAACCGAACCGGATTTTAGAACTCGGTGCGGTTGTACCGTACCATACTTTTGGTAACCGAATTTTTCGATACCGAATTGATTAGTTCGGTTGGAAAACCGGTCGGTTGGCTCATTTCGGTATGATCGGCCACCCCTAGTCCTGATTTGAACCTAAGACTTCCTTTATAATAGTTATGTATGTGTGTTGCACGTGCTGGTAGATTTACAAATGACACTAAGGCCTTCTCCCATTATAATATTAGAGATAACAATTTATTATGTAATAATATATATAATAATATATAATAGTAATATATAATAATAATATATAATAATAATAATAATAAATAAGTCTTATCATGGAGAGAGGAGAGAGGAGAGAGGAGAGAGCATGGACGCCTTGGAACAAGAGCAGATCTTATGCTCAGGTTCTCATGGCGGCTCCCCCCCATCATTACCCCCCTCGAATCCCACGCCCACGACCTTTACACCCAGCCCCTTCCCCTTCTCTGCCAAGAATACCACCAAAACCCCTCCCAAACCGCTTCTCCTCCAACCAATACCGCTTCACCCCTCCTTCAAAGTTTAACCAGAATCATCGCCGCAACAAGATGGAAACCAGATGCATGTGATGCGGCGATATGGGCCATCTTGCGGTGGACTGCCGGAAGAGCGGCATTCACTGCTTCAACTGCAAAAAGGTGGGGCACCGTGCTAGAGACTGCCCGCTCTTCAACAGGAGAGAAACCATGGCCGTTGAACTCCATCACAACTCTGAAATAGCTGCCGCACTCCCGGCGCTACATGCAAGCGCCTTTCTCCACCTCATCAACCCCAGATCTAAACCAGATGCTGCAACAGTGGAAAGCGCCCTGAACTTCGCCTGGAGACGGCAAGGGGGCTGGTGGGTAGTAAAGAAAGTCTCTGAGGGTGTCTTCCATGTGTAGTTCCCATTGGAAGACGACGCTAAGCGTGCCATCTCGGAGGGAATGTTCAATTTCTCAGGGTTTAATGCGACATTCTCTCCATGGTCGATGGACTTTGGTGCGAAGATGAAGCCTAAGCCTTGCTTTATCTGGATTAATGTCCCTCTTTTGTCGTTCCACATGTGGAACCATAGTTCATTAGAGCAAATAATTCGGCCCTTTGGCAAGCTTGTCACTTTGAGCGGAGATATGAAAGCAACAGCTACGAGGGACCAAGCCCTGGTCTTAATCGAAGTTGATGACGTCGGTCTCATTCCCAAAAACTTGATGATCCACTATCAAGTGCCTTGGACCAAGGAGTTGCAGATCCATGAAGTGCCCGTTCTCATCTATGGCAGTCCTATCCCTACCGCCGACGTGGCAAGTGGTAAGATTAAGCTTTTTTCACAGCAACAGGGGTCCTCAACCAGTTTCTGGCGCCGGAGAGAATCTCTGCCGGCGAGCAATCCTGTTCCACCTCTGCCGCAAATCTCGTTGCCTAATCAGGGTGTGATTGGAGATCCTAAAGGGAAAGCAAAGATCACGGAGGCAGTTGATTTAGTTTAGGATTTGGCAGCGCAGTCTCAGGCCCCACAAAATTCTTCCTTTTTTGCCAAACAATTTTTAAATATCTCAGGTATGGCTGATTCGAGTCTCAAGATTCCAAATGTGGTCCCTGATGCTAAGAATCCTGTGGAGCCGACTTTGCCAGCAATTCCGCCACCTATCATTGTAGTTGACTCAGATTCACCAAAAGACAATTTGAATATACCCTCAGAAGCTTCTCAGATTCACCCCCACAGCTCTGCGAACTCCCATGAAATCGCTGCAGAAGAACAGCTATGCCATTTGACCTGGAAAGGCCAGCCTGTCAGTATCCCCCAATCTCTCTTTACTCAGATCAAGCCAGCAATTGAGCACGCCATTGATGATGCAGTAGGCAATCAGGGCTCCAAGTCCGAGGGTAATCAGCAGTTACACTTCAGCTCCGGAGCAATTGGCGCAGCAACATCTACCTTCCGTACCAGGTCTTTCATTCCTCAGCGTCAAGTTGGCACCTCCTCCACAGACTCTGTTCCGCCTGGTTTCGATGAGGGTACTAGTAAGCGTTGCAAACGTATCCGCCCAGCTTCTAGATTGCCAACCACCAGGCCATTCCTCCAGCATCTGCGAACCTTTGCCAAGAGTGCATCCCTCCGCAAAGCGTCAGGTACATCCTCTTCGAAGAACACATTTAATTCTGCCTGTCAAAATCCTTTCGCTTTGCTCTCAAATGATGATCTTCTTGAAGTTGCGGAATCAGTGGGAGTGGCGGCTACAGGGCCACATTCACTCACCAAGCTCAAGCAAGTTGCAGAGGTTGCAGTTGATCACCCTGATCAACAGCAACAAACAGCAACAACTCAATTAGAGCTTGAGGCTGTTGCATGTTTATGATTTTTTTCGTGCATTTTGCTGTGCATTATAAATTTCAATGAAGATAGGAAGCTGGAATGTACGGGGATTAGGCAACCCCTATAAGTGTGCCTTAGTTAAAGATGGTCTCCGCAATGCTCGTATAGATGTGGTGTGTCTTCAAGAGACCAAACTCTCTGCTCCTACCCCTAGAAAGCTGTCGTCAATTGGTGGCAATTATATTAGTTCCTGGAGATCCCTCGATGCGGATGATAGTCGTGGTGGCATTCTTATAGGATGGAATGACAACCTTTTTGATTGTATTTATTGTGCCGTCGACGTATTTTCTATTTCAGTCTCCTTCCGCACCAAGGCTACAGGAGTCCAATGGTCACTAACATCGGTTTATGCTCCTTTTGAGCTTGAAGATAGGGAACTATGTTTCCACGAAATAGCGCAGCGGCGCAACCTTCTCAGTGATACATGGGCTATCTGTGGCGACTTTAATGTGACCATCTCCAACCAGGAACGTAACCGAGGCTCTGGCTCTAGCAGAGACATGAAGAACTTCCGGAGTTGGATTCAACAACTTCAGCTTATTGATTTGCCACTGGCAGGGAGGAAATTTACATGGTCCAACCTTCGCCAAACTGCTTCTTGTGCACGGCTAGACAGATTTCTTATTACAAGCCAGTTTGATCAAGCATTCCCCTCATGTATCCAACATTCCCTGCCCCGTATCGCTTCGGACCACTGTCCTATCATTCTCGACTCTCAGGCGATACAACACAAAGTTCATTACTTCAGGTTTGAAAAAGCCTGGGCATCTCATGAAGACTTCAATCACAATGTCATACATTGGTGGAATAGCTTTGTTTGTACAGGCTCCAAAGTAGACATCCTTGCCAACAAACTTAACCTCCTCAAAAGGAGATTAAAACGGTGGAGGTACGAAGTCTTTGGCCATATTCCTAAGCGTAAAGCCTCTCTGCTACAAACTATCCATAGCTTAGACGTGATTGCTGATTCACAAACTCTCAACACCACCCAAGAGGCTGAGCTCAACTCTGCTCGCATGGAATATCACAAACTCGTTCAAGCTGAGACTACATATTGGAGACAGCGTTCACGCATCACTTGGCTTCAAGAGGGGGATGCCAATACCAAGTTCTTCCACTCAATGGCTAATGGGCGGAGGCGGAAGAACTTCATTTTCTCACTGCTCCAAGATGGAAGTCTGATCACAGATCAATCGGCCATCCGATCCTGCTTTGACGTACACTTTCATGAAATATGTGGCTCCAACTCTGACCTAGACTTCAGAATTGAGTGGTCGACCCTGTATCCTTCCGCTAATGTGGACCTCTCTGCCCTAGACGCAGATTTCAGTAGAGATGAAATCAAGAAGGCAGTATTTGGCATGAATGGGGATAAGGCACCGGGCCCTGATGGGTTTCCTATGTATTTCTATCAGCAACACTGGGATATTATCCAAGATGATCTCTACAATATGCTCTTAGCCATACAGCATGGTGAAGCCTCATTGGATAGGTTAAACTATTCAACAATTGTGCTCGTTCCCAAGTGTGATGGAACCTCCACTGTTTCTGATTATCGTCCAATCAGTCTGCTAAACTGTTCGATGAAGATCTTCACTAAGATCCTTGCCAATCGACTGAGCCCACTTCTTCACTCTCTTGTTTCCTCATCTCAAAGTGCATTCCTCAGGGGCAAATCTACAGTAGACTGTTTTCTAGTCGCACACGAAGCCATCAATTTATGTTGCTCAAAGAAGTCGGACACTATTATGCTAAAGATTGACTTTCGCAAAGCCTTCGACATGCTCAATTGGGACTTCCTGGATCAGCTGCTGATTGCTAGAGGGTTCGGGCCACGTTGGTGCACTTGGATAAAGGCCATGCTGCAATCCACCAAGTCTAACATCCTGGTCAATGGAGTTGGGGGGAAGACCATAAGCTCCAAGAGAGGTCTTAAGCAAGGAGACCCTCTCTCTCCGATGCCTTTTATCCTTGCAGTGGATGTCCTTGCGCAAATGCTTCGAGTTGGCAGGAATAATGACACCTTCTCAAGATTGGACCTTAGGGGTTCGCTTGCAGATCTCTCTATTTTACAATTTGCAGATGATACTTTATTATTCTGCAAGGGGAATGAGCAGGAAGTGTTGCATCTGAAAGTTCTTTTGCATCTGTTTGCAAATGTCTCGGGACTTCATATCAACCTGTCCAAAACAGCCATCACCTATTTTGGGCGTTCACAAGCCAAGCTCCACGCCTTCTCTCACATCCTTGGCTGTAAGCAAGACACCTTGCCAACCAAATACCTTGGAATGCCTCTTGCGAAAGGCAGGCTCAAGAAGAGGGACTGGCAGCCCTTATTGCTGAAGATTGAGCGCAAGCTTTCAACATGGAAAGGCAGACTGCTATCTCGTGGGGGAAGACTCATCCTGATTAACTCAGTGCTCAGTGCGCTTCCAACCTACTTTGCATCCTTTTTTATGTTGCCGCGATGGGTAATTGCTCGCATTGATCAAATGAGAAGTAGATTCTTCTGGGTTGGTGGCGACAAGCAAGTATCGGGCATCTCCTGCACTAGTTGGAAACGTATCTGCCAACCTAAGCAGCAAGGAGGGCTTGGGGTGCTTGACCTTCAGCATTTCAACCAAGCACTCTTGATGAAATGGTGGTGGAAGATATACACCGATAACTCCCTTTGCACCTAAAGTTTAAAATCTCTGTACTTTCATAGTGACAGCGGCAGCTTTATATGTAAGGCCAACTCTTCTGACTTTTGGAAAAACTTATGCAAACTCAAAGAGCAATTTGATCAAGGGATCTCATGGGAACTTGGTGATGGAGCTTTCCTCAAGTTCTGGACATCAAAGTGGATTGACAAGAACTGCATTGCTACTCTCTATCCTAACCTTTTTGAAGCCGCTTGGAACAAGGCAGCTTCCCTACGGTCACAAGGGTGCTTTTATCAGGGACAATGGACTTGGCGGCCAAGTCTACATACATCTTCCAATAGTATCATCTTAGCTGAAAAGCGACTGTTGCTTCAAACCATCTCCTCTCTTCAGCCATCTGCTCTTCAGCCTGATAGAGCTGTTTGGAACCACGACTTCTCCGGATGTTTCTCAGTCAAATCAGCCTACCATTTCTATACCAACTCCGGCTTACTTTCTCCCTTCTTTCGAGCATGCTGGAGTAACTGCGCGCCCCTCAAATGCAAGATTTTCACCTGGATGTTGAGTGGGGAGAAGCTCAACTCCAGAGACAGACTACATTCCAAAGGTTGGAATGGAGATACAGCTTGTAGTGAGTGTGCATTTCACACAGAGACCACCTACCATATCTTCTTTGAGTGCCCAAAGGCTACTCAGACATGGCTTCACTTCTCAAGAGCTTTTGATATACTCACACTTCCTGCATCTATTTCGGAATGTTTTTCCACATGGTGCTTTGACAACACGAACCACAAATTCACTCATGCATGGCATCTCATAACTATTGCTATCTGTTGGTCAATTTGGAATGCTAGAAATGATAGAATTTTTTCCAACAAGCAAACATCGGTGATCAAGTTGATTTCTAACACTAAGTTCTGGTTTTCTCAATGGCTAGATTCAAGTGATGCTTCAAAGAAGAAGACCAGAATCATGGAGGAGTTGGGAAGGACAGGCGACAGTGATCTAATGCGGCCTGCTCATGGCGGTACCTCCGGTGGAAATGCAACTTAAAGACTTCGGTTGCACTTGTCTTCAGCTTTTGAGTTTCTTTATCTGTATTTTGGGACTGATCCAGCCTGTAAACTTGTACTCTGTTTAGCTAGACTTGTACTCTGTTTTAGCTTTATTTCCTGCTCTGTTTTACTGCTCGGGGATTTGCATGACTCGGATGATTGTAAGGGAAGGGAAGGGGGATGAGATCATGGTGGTGGCCCTAGTAGAGGTGTACGACAGACGTCCGCTGCCCTCTCTACGGTCCACTCCCATGCCATCTCGAACTCAACTCCTCTCATATCCTGAGCATCTCCCTCTAGCAGCTTTTGTATTATATATTTTGCTTATATATATATATATTATCTTGAGGTAGGACTGTCCTACCTTTTTCCAGTCAAAAATAATAATAATAATAATAATAATAATAATAATAATATATACATATACATACATAATGTATACGTACATAATGTATACATATATACATATACATATACAAATACAATATGTTGGTTGGAAAATGAAAAACTTGTGTAAAAAAAACGGTTTTTTCTATTTTCAAAAAACTCATTTTAAACAGGTTTTGAGTGTGAAATTTTAAAATGAGTTTTCAAAAAATTTGTATCCAAACAAAATTATCATAAATTTTGATTTTAAAAACTGAAAATTGTTTTTAAAACCCAATCCGCACCCGAATGTTTATTGAATCCTTTTACATTTTCAACTTCCGTACAGATTTTGGCCCTATTTGAGAATAGATGTTAGGTAAGATAACTATAGGTACATGAAGTTATCTACGATGCCTACAATTATCTTATTTTTGAGTTCATTTTAAAACAATTTGAAGATAAGAAATCTATATGTATCTTAACTTATCTTATCTTTAAAGTTAAATATATATTTTTTTCAAAAACTAATTATAGATATCTAAACTTCATATTTAGAGATAAACTCATCTATATGTTGCATACATCTATCTTCTCTTAGAGCATACACAGTCATTATGCATAAATGTATTTTATGCATTTTTTCCACAAAATGTCGCTGCAGTAGTTAGCTATATATTTATTTTTTTTCCTTTCTCGCTATAGTAAAAAGACAAAAATGGCTCGAAATATAGCAATATGTAGTTTATGCGTGACGAAACATCATGTTTACATCATGTTTCGTCTGCATTATTTAATTAATTTTTAAATAATCGGATGAAATATGATGTTTCGTTTAATGAGAAGAAAAAAATAACTGGGGAAAAAAATTTGGGGTACGACGATCGTCCAAGCCATTTTCACATGGGTCCCATTCCCTTTTTGAAAAAAAAAATCGCCAAATGACCATTTTACCCTTCATCACATCCTACCCTTCATTTTGTCATTCACCGATGGATTTAGACACTGGCTCTTTTTTTTATATCACAGCTACATTTGACTATTTTTTCCTATAAATTGGCTCCTTCCTTCAAACCAATTTCAATGCAATATATATATATGTGTGTGTGTGTGTGTGTGTGTGTGTGTGTGTGTGTGTGTGTGTGTGTGTGTGTGTGTGTGTGTGGGAATTGCTTGGTTGAAAACGGGTCCGTTTTCAACCGGGTTGGAAAACAGCCATTCTGGCCGTCCGATCGTGCTTGATCATGATGAGCGGATCATATCTAAACCCGTTAAAACATCCCACTAACGCTCCCAAAAGTGGAGAGGTAATTTCGGAAATTCACGCCAAAAAACGTTTCACACTTAGTTTTATTTTGGCGTGAAGTTTTTTTTTGTGAGTTACAATAACTTAGGCCGTTGTTTCCAACAACGGCCTAAGTTATTTGAAGTATTTTTTTGGAAAAAATTGTACGAACAACGGCCTAGGTTATTTTTTTTAACAAAAATTTCAACCTATGCCGTTGTTGGGAACAACGGCCTAAGTATGTACAAGTGTTTTTCCAAACACTTTTACATACTCAGATCACCATTTCCCTCACAACTCTCTCTCTCTCGCTAGTGGAGCTCGAGAAACCCATTTCCCCAAACCCTAGCTCTCTCTATCGATCTGAAAATCCTACCTCTCTCTTGATCGTTGCTTCTCACCGAATCTCTCCCTATTCTCAGACTCTTGCCCTCTTCCTTTGAAGATCCCAATTACAAAAAAAACTCTAACCCATACGAAATTTACCCAACCCTAAAACCTTAATCCTGAATAAATCAGCCAAACCCTACTCCCCTTCCTTTCTCTACAGCAGCGCGCAGCGGCCTCCCGAACACCCTCATTGTTAAATGTACTAATTTGTTCCTACCTGAGTAGATCTAACTAGGATAATTGATTGGAAATTTTTCTCCAATGTTTGAGTGTACAATTGCTATATTATGCGTAGGTATTTATAGAGTAGGTAATTCTAGTTTTATTGGGGATGTAGATGTAGTATTAGTTGTTGTTGGTTGTTATTCGATGTTAGAAATAGCGCACAAAGTGAAAAAAAATTATGCAACTTTGCGAGTACGTTGGGGTCGCCATGCACAAGCCAACACAATTTGTAGAAGTATGTTTGGATTCACGGTTTGAAGTGTACGACCGTGTATCGCTTTCTAGTAATTCCCGTGAGTGAAAGCGATACATCGGTGTATTTTGCAAATTGTGAGTCAAAACTCACCTCTACAAATTTTGTTGGCTCATGTGTTTTCCCGCTGTCCCACTCCCAAAGTTTAGGAATTTTTTGATTTCGTTTGTGCGGATTTATACCGTATATCAAACAACAACCTCAGTTGAAGGTTTTTGTTTTTTATCGAGGGTACTTTTCAGTACGAAACGACATATAAAAAAAAAATTGAAAAGCATATTGGGCTTACCACTCGCTACCAAACGGTACTTGTAGTTGAGAGTTCGAACCCCCAGTTTGCGGCCTACGTCAATGCATCGCATTGTTGGCATTTTTCATGAATGAATGTGATACACGGCTGTATCTTGCAAACCGTTGGTCGGAACTCGGTTGTACAAGTTGCGTTGCCTTGTGTGCAGGGAGCTCGACCCAATCACAAAGTTTAAATAATTTTTTTGCCGTCAATTGTGCGGTTTTCTCATAATTTTTGTTATGTTTTGAGGGAGTTTTCAACATAGAACCCACTTGAGAAAAACCGTAATTTTGCGAGTAGGTTGGTCTCGCCACTCACAAGTCATACCAACTTGTAGTTTCGAGTTGTAACCCACGGTTTGGTATATGCGTCTGTGTATCGCATTCCCCCTCATTTCCAAGAGTGAGGGGAATGGGAGCGAGACACAGCCTTATCTTGCAAACCGTGGATCGGAAGTTGCTTGTACAAGTTCTGTTACCTTGTGTGCGGCAAGCCGGACCCAATAGCAGAGTTTTGTATTTTTATGACGTCATTTTTGACGTTTTGTCACTTATTTTTTTTCGTATGTATATATATCGCAATCGTTTGTTAACAAGCTGTTTTATATATGATGTGTATATTAATTGACCAATAATATTTTATTATCCCAGATGAACAACGATACGGAGAGTTCTGCTGCCGGCGATAATTTTGTGTGGGTAGAACCAATCATTAATTCCATGCCGTTAGTCGAAGACCATCTAAAACCAAAGCTAGGTATGACGTTCCCCACTTTAGTTGAGGCCGAGAATTTTTATTCTTCATATGTCCGTTGTGGGGGTTTTGCAATGCGTAAGGGTGGGAATAAATTAAAGGGAGGAGTGGAAGTAGATAAGTCATGTTTTTGTAATAAAGCCGGGTCGTCGCCGAGTCAACATAGTGACGGTAGACGGGGAACAACCTGTAGAACGGGTTGCAAGGCTTGCGTTCGTGTAAAATTGAACGAAGCAAGTAATACGTGGCTGGTGTATTTATTTCGCGAAGAACACAATCACGAATTCACCTCATCCGGTAGAAGGCATCTTTTGCCCCGGAACCGGTCTGTGTCAAATACGGATAAAAGGATAATAAAGCAATTCAACCAAGCTAATATCCAGACATGTCGACAAATGCTTTTCTTCGAAAGTGCTAGTGGTGGTCACGATCAAGTAGGATTCATAGAAAAAGATGTTAGAAATTTACTTAGAGATTCGCAAGAAGCATTGAAAGGACATAATTCTACAATACTAATTGATTTTTTTGAATCTAAGAAACAGACAGATCCTTCATTTTTTTATTGCATTCAGGTAAATCCCGAAGGGCGGTTGTCACATTGTATGTGGGTTGATGGTATTTGTAGGATGAATTATGAAGAATTTGGCGATGTAATTTGCTTTGATGCCACGTACAATACGAACCGTTATGGAATGTTATTTGTTACCTTTGTTGGAGTGAATCAACATTGGCAATCGACTTTCTTAGGAGGTGGGTTCATTTGAAATGAGACGGCCTCTTCGTTTGAATGGTTCTTTGAAAAGTGGTTAGGGGTTATGAATTGTGCTCCATCCGGTATCGTCACTGATCAAGACCGTGGGATCACTGCCGCAGTTAAGAAAGTTTTTCTCCAGACTCGACATCATTTTTGTATTTGGCACATTCTGGATAAGTTATCCCAGGAGGTGCATATTTCGAACGATGTCGACAAGTTTATGGAGTCCTTGAAGAATGTCATCTACAATTCTGAATATGTACATGAATTTGTAGGAAAATAAAATTTGTTGATTTCGCAATACGGATTAGAGAGCAATAAATGGTTGAACGATCTATTTGATATCCGTGAAAGTTGGGCACTCATCTACGCTAAAGATTCTTTTTGGGCCGGCATGTTGAGTAGCCAACGGGTTGAGTCCGCACATTCTGCCTTGAAGCATCATACAGAAAAGAAATATTCCTTGCATGAATTTGCCGTCATCCTTGACCGTTTTTTGGGAAGGTAAAGACACGATGAACTGAAAGAAAATCATCGTAACCGTGATAAGAGACCGAAGTTGAAGAGTGAATGGACTTTGGAGGCACAAATGGCAAAAATATATACTTTGAATTTTTTTTACAAATTCCAAGATGAAGTTACAAAAGCTTCATGTACAATGTGACATTCGTTGCCGATCTTGAGACACCGGATAGTTCAACCTTCCATGTGATACTCTGTGGAGAATCAGAACCGGCTCGCCTTCTTCAATTATGCAAAATCAATAGAATTATTACATGTGCCTGTCACTTCTTCGACTTCGTTGGTATTTCTTGCAGGCATATTTTAGCTGCTCTTCGTTTTGGCCATCACACTTCCCTCCCAGATGTATATATTAAAAGAAGATGGATCAGGGATGTGATGAGAAGAAATTATACATTCGTTCCAACCAAACCCAATACCGAGAATTTTGCTTCTCGATATTGTGAGTTGAGCTACCATGCAAAACAGATTGTCGATCTCGGTTGTTCCTCCAATGAAAGTTACAAATACACGTTGGAGAATTTGCAGAAGATCATTGACGGGATTTCTCGGCTATAACCCGGATTAGGTGAACAACCTGAACAGGCCTCACAACCACATGACAGTATCGAACCAGGATGTAGTTCACAATGGCATGGTAGTGCACAACCTCATGATGAAAGGAGTGGACACATACCTACATGCATTAGTGACCCACAGCAATGCACGACAAAGGGAAGGCCTCGTGCCAAAAGATTGAGGCCGATAAGAGAGCAACTCCGCATAAAAAAACCGAGACGGTGCCGAAGATGTGGCATTGTGCAAATGAATCATGATTCAAGAAATTGTCCAACTTTATTTGAGGGGTAAGACTCGTACTTTATTTGTTTGTCCCTAGTTTAAATTTATTATACTTCATTTGTGGTAAAAGAGTTTCTCACTAACTAAAACTAATCTTTCAATGAAGGTAAGAAGTAATTCCTTTCGATGAAGAGAGTTCTGAGTCGAGATATGATGATCCACTGTGAACTTGGAATTTATTTAATATAATTTTCAATATATTACCGATTATTGCCCATGTGGTTAATTACCTTTGATTGGTAACTGTAAATGTTCTTCAGACTCAGGTGTTGTTGGTTTGTGTCGTTTGTTAATATTGTTGTTGTACATAATTTTTTGTTTGTGATACAATTGTATCAGTTGTAGCTGCAGTTGTAGTTGTACATTTTTTAATTTTTTTTTAAACCTAGGCCGTTGTTACCAACAACGGCCTAAGTTATTTGTTGAATTTTTTTTGGACAAGTTAACTCTTTTTGTTTCTGGAGCATTAACACAGAGTGCAAGACCCTTAATTTTTTAACCTTAAGTCGTTGCCTCCAACAACGGCATAAGTAATAGGATAAAAGTTTAAGTTTTTAGGGTGCTCTCTGACTTGAACAAGTTAAAGAGAGCAACAAGTCAGAGAGCAACACCCTATTTTATAAATATCTTAGGCCTTTGTTGGAGACAACGACCTAGGTTGTAGTAAAAAATATTGTAGTTTTGGGGGTGCTCTCTGACTTGTGGAAGTTAAAAAGTGCAACAAGTCAGAGAGCAACACCCTATTTTATAAATACCTTAGGCCATTGTTGGAGACAACGGCCTAGGTTGTAGTAAAAAATGTTATAGTTTTTGGGGTGCTCTCTGACTTGTAGAAGTTAAAAAGAGCAACAAGTCAGAGAGCAGCACCCTATTTTATAAATACCTTAGGCCGTTGTCGGAGACAACGGTCTAGGTTGTAGTAAAAAAGTTATAGTTTTTGGGGTGCTCTTTGACTTGTAGAAGTTAAAAAAAGCAACACCCTTTTATTTAAAGCCTAGGCCGTTGTTATAGCTTAAAATTTGAAAAGAGCAAAAAGTCATGGACCACCCCTTTATATGAATACCTTAGGCCGTTGTCTCTAATAACAGCCTAGGTTAGAAGTTTTTGGGGGTTTTACAATTTTCTCTTCACTCTTTACGTACAGTCTCTGTGAAAATTTATACCAAAGACAGATGATCTATACTTGTAAATCATTTAGCTATATTTATTTATTGGCCCATTTTTTCCTACCTTTCAAACCAATATATAATCCTGGTGGTTAAATATTTACAAAATATACTATAAAATAAATCATAATCATCAATTTTGTTAAAAAAATTCCCTAACTTTTTTGCTGTCTTTACGAACAGTCTCTCTGCAACTATATACCAAAGACAAATGATCTATACGTATATATCGTTTATATTTTCCCATATTGTTCCAATTTTTTCCCTCTATCTAACCAACATAAAATTATGAAGGTTATATGCTTTAAAAAAAATCCAAAAAAATAAAAGGATTAAGGTTACATGTATAAGGTTAAGGTTAGTGTCAAGAGGGGGTTAGGGGTAACACCTAGGTTAGGATTAGGGTAAGGTTAGGGTTAGGGGTTTTTTGTTAGATGGGTTTTATGTTAGGGTTTCAACCCAAGTGGTAACATCCCTATTAGATGGTTTTTTTGTCTTTTCGTTTTTTACAATTTTTCGAAAGTAATCGGATCCAGTTCTTGATGGCCAAGTAATTGGATCTGATTGCTCTGCGCTCTAAAGCGAACTGAATCTTTTCTATTTTTGGTTTCTTGTTGTCCATCATTATTATTTAATATTTTTGATATTTGGAGATGGGTTTGAAAACTTGGAAGGGTGTTTTCGGAAGAGTGCATTAGATGGGTTTCGCACCTCTCGTATTTAGTCGTGAAAAGTGGAGTGGAGCGACGTGGCATGAAAACCTACCTACCCTATTCAAAAATAATAAATTTTTAAATCTTTTTACAATTAAAAACTCACCAGTTTATATACATTCTCTTCAAATTCAAAAGAACCATACTGCTTCTCCTTTTGAGTCTTGGGAAATCACGTCCCCAATGGGTTTTGCACCTTCCCCTTCTTTCCCGTGTCAGATATAGAAGACTTAATCTCTTCTCTTATTGGGTTATACATGTAGGGAGGTACATGTGGGTTTCTACATGTGGTTTTTTTCATATTGGACTTGTTGTACATGTGGGTCTTTAACAAACTCTGAAGAGAAAAAGAGTAAGGACCGAGGATGCTATATGAAATGATAAACCTCCAATGTGAAGTGAGGTTATATAGCTATATTTCTTTGGTCTTTAACCTTGTTGAGCTATACATGTGGGGATGTACATGTGGTTTTTCCCATATATGATCTACATGTTGGGATGTACATGTAGTTTTTCCCATACATGATCTACACGTGAGAATCTATATGTGGTTATGTATTTTAGGTTTTTCCCATATTGAACTTGTTCTACTACATGTGATGCCCACTTCGAAGAGTCTCCAATAATAGCAGGCAAAGTTTTCCTACAAAAAATGAACACTCCATTCCTCGACATAGACTTAATATCTACATGTGGTCCAACTTATGGAATCCATGAGTTGATAAAACTCCATTCCATTCTCATTGACATGATCCTTGTAAAACTTTTTCTCTTCGTACCTGTCACAGATTTTGCATCTATATTGGCCACAAAGAGCATAATAACCACAAAGAGTTGAAAAATTAGAAGGGTTTTATTGTTTTAAGATAAGGGATCTTATAAGGGAAGGAAGCGGGAAAGGGGGGTGTTTTTTCCATATTGGACTTGTTGTACATGTGGATATCTAGACGTGCTGCCCACTTTGTACAGTCTCCGAATGAAGGGGAAACTATGAAGAGAAAAAGAGCAAGGACCGATGATGCTATATGAAGTGATAAACCTCCAATGTGAAGTAAATTTATAGCTATTTCTTTGGTCTTTAACCTTGTTGGGCTATTACATGTGGGGATCTACATGTGGTTTTCCCTATGTATGATCTACATGTGGGTTTTCCCATATATGATCTACATCTGGGGATCTGCATGGGGTTTTTTTCATATATGATCTGCATGTGGGGATCTACATGTGGTCTTTCTCATACATGTGGGGATCTACACTTGGTTATTCCCATAATGAACTTATTCTACTACATGTGATGCCCACTTTGAAGAGTCTCCAATAATAGTAGTCAAAGTTATCCTAAACAAAATGAACACTCCATTCCTCGACCTACTCTCCTAACCCTACATTAACCCTAACCCTAACCCGTAACCTTACTCTCCTAACCCTACAATAACCTAACCCTACCCTACGTATCATATTTTATTGATTTTTATGAATCAAAATACCAAATTTTTATTTTAAATTTTTTGATTCGTTTGACGTTAACGATTTTATATTGGTTAGTTAGGTAGCTATGAATGGAAATAAATAAAAAATATAAACAAAAAAACATACATATGAATGTCTATTTTGTAAAGTTCAGAAGACAATGTTCATAAATAGTGGAGAGACACATGTGAGTATTCTGTTTTCCCTCTAATTTTCAGTAATTCTGAATGTTCTGAGCGGTAATAACTGAAAAGAGTTTAATGCTCGATTCATAATACAAACAAGTCTTTATATATTGGTCATAAAGAGAATTGATAGAACTTAAATATCTATAAACTCTTTACTGAAAACTTATTACCTATCAACTCCCAACTACAAATATTAACCTAATTAATGATAGATCAAAACAAGCTCTTACTGTAAATGTGTTTCTTGCAATAACCCTAACCCTACAATAACCCTAACCTTACCCCTAACCCTTGCTTACCCTTATCCTACACTTAACCCCTGTTAACACTAACCCAACTTAATACACTAACCCTAACCCTAACCCTAACGAATGATAAGATTATGTTATATTTTCTGGTATTTTCTGTAAATATTTAAACATCGTGATTATATAGTGGTTAGTTAGGTGTAGTAAAATAAAAAAATAAAAAAATACATAAACGATATACAAGCATAGATCATCTATCTTTTGTATAAAGTTTCACAGAGATTGTTCGTAAAGAGTTAAGAGGAAATTGTAAAAAGCAAAAATTGTGCAACATTTGGCCTACTACCTATGTCGTTGTTGGAGACAACGACCTGGGGTATACACAATATAATGGTCTTACTCTCTGACTTGTTGCTATTTTTAACTCCAACAAGTCAGAGAGCAAGACAAAATTGTGCAACTTTTGTCCTACTACCTAGGCCGTTGTTGGAGACAATGGCCTAGGGTATACACAATATAGGGGTCTTGCTCTCTGACTTGTTGCTATTTTTAACTTCAACAAGTCAGAGAGCACCCCAAATTGTGCAACATTTGGCCTACTACCTAGGTCGTTGTTGGAGACAACGGCCTAGGGTATACACAATATAATGGTCTTACTCTCTGACTTATTGCTATTTTTAACTCCAATAAGTCAGAAAGCAAGACCAAATTGTGCAAATTTTGTCCTACTACCTAGGCCGTTGTTGGAGGGTGTACACAGTATAGGGGTCTTGCTCTCTGACTTGTTGCTATTT
The DNA here is from genome assembly GCA_017893485.1 of Hemerocallis citrina. NCBI lineage: Eukaryota > Viridiplantae > Streptophyta > Magnoliopsida > Asparagales > Asphodelaceae > Hemerocallis > Hemerocallis citrina. The sequence goes on from JACEHZ010000306.1 coordinate 104,334, forward strand.
TTAACTTCAACAAGTCAGAGAGCACTCCAAATTGTGCAACATTTGGCCTATTACCTAGGCCGACAACGGCCTAGGGTATATACAATATAATGGTCTTACTCTCTGACTTATTGCTATTTTTAACTCCAACAAGTCAGAGAGCAAGACCAAATTGTGCAACTTTTGTCCTACTACCTAGGCAATTGTTGTAAACAACGGCCTAGAGTATACACAATATAGGGGTCTTCCTCTCTGACTTGTTGCTATTTTTAACTTCAACAAGTCAGAGAGCACCCCAAATTGTGCAACATTTGGCCTACTACCTAGGCCATTGTCAACGGCTTAGGTTTACAAAAAAAAAACTATCTACAATTCGACACAGCAGCTACAGCTGCTACACTTGAAAATTTTCACAAATTCCAAACACTTCTCCATCACCTACACTATCCAAATAAATTTATACATACAGCCACCAAAATCAGCAACATAATTGACTATTAGCAATTAATAACAACAACATCAACTACACTTAAACTTACGAACAACAATTTTCACATTGTAAGTTACAACAGGGATAAAAAAAAAAAAAAACATAACTACAACAAACAAATTGTTTACAGTATTGGCTAAGAACCGGGCGTGTATGGTTGTAGTGCTCGCCTCTTCCGAGTAGGATTTTGACGCCACAATGGGGTTGACGACTCAGGGATTTCTTCTGCTCCTCCCTCCTCTTGTGAGTCTCCAACAACCCTCTCCTCACTCTCATCTTCTTGCTCTTGTTCTTGAGATTGATGTGAAGTTGAAGCTTGTTGTTCTCTCAGCTCACGTTCCCGTTGTTGCCCCATCAATGCAGCTGACCTACCCCTCACGCTTTTACGTCGCCTTCTCGGTGACCTTAGTGCTCGATCCAAACGTTCAGCCTCTCCCAAAACATCCAAATTGGTACGGCATGAAGCGAGCATCCTCTGAGCGAACCTCTTCATAGTCGTGCCCGCATTACTTTTGATTACGTCCGCGCATTCTTTTGCCATGTCCATCGTATTATCAATCTAAAACAAAAAACACCAAAAAAAACAATTATACAAATTCGGAAAAGTAAACAATTCAATAACTTTAAATATAACGAACATTCAAAGAAATTTGAAGATTATAATTACCACTGTACGTATAGCTGAGGCCTTCGGTTGAAACATGGGTTGTGAACTAGAATAGGCGGGTGGTGGTTCAATCTCCCTCTCCTCAATTAATCGTTGAACACCAGCAGGTAGTTCTGTATCGGGGGAGATGTATAAACGTGTAATTGATCTGAACCATTGCATGTACTTCCCTTGCACTTTGCCATTGTACTCTTCTACATTGGTAATTACAAGTTCAAACCGCCGCTCGTTCCATTCTGCAACGTGAACACGATGGAAATCTGCCCAATCATGAGTAGGCATGCGACCGGTACCCCTCACGGCGTGTAACTCATGGTCGTATAGGTTTGCGCAGCTTGGGGGATCATCTTGTTGAAGACCGAATTGACGAAGGACTCTCTCCGGCCGCGGATGCTCCACTATATCGAAGTTGATGAGTGGAGCCGCCACAAGCCACAACTGCGACCGGTGGTGCACATCGGTGGTAGTCTTCCCACCCACTCGGGTGTATACGACACTCAAATCACGAACTCTTCTCGTAGTTGGTCGAGGTTGTCTCTGTAGTACGTTAATACACCTTTTGGGTTGTCTTTGTAACTCCGACTACCAGCCCAATATACCCCTAAGGGTGCTAACATATGAGGATTTTCTGGTTCGGCCATCCAACCGGCCGCTGGTCTCCTAATGCGGGACGACCCAAGTGCAGTGGCTTCCATGACCAAATCTATAACAAAACCATCGGACCAGTCATCTCCATCCCATCTAGCGCTACAGTACACGTGGTGTCATCGAAGAGGATGCACCAACCTACACGAACCCAAAAACACAATTATTATTAGTCTAATAACAATATCACTAAATACAAAATTAGGGACAATACAAATTAATAGTTCTCACATTCTCTGTGGAATGTTCCCCCCGAGCTTCCCGAGATGTCCTTCCGGTTCTCCTCGTTCTAGCCATTTCTCTGTAACAAAGTTCACATATATGAAACTAATTATTTGCCGAAAAATAGCAAACACAAACCTACGAGATGCACAAATTTCAAAACTTCGCTTATACGCGTCAAAACAACACAAACGAGATGCAAAAATTTCTAAATTTGGCCGTCACCTCTGGCACACCAAACACAAGCCAACGCAACTTGTAGAAGTGAGTTCCGACCCACAGTTTGAAATATACGGCCGTGTATCACTTTCACTCTTTAAAAAAGAGCGGCAAGCGATACATTGACGTATCTCGCAAACCGTAGGTCAGAACTCGAAAATACAAGTTGTGTTGGGTTGTGAATGGTTAGCCCAACCTACTCGCACCGTTTCGTATTTTTGGAATTCGTTTAAGCATTTTTGTATTGAGACCGTACTAAAAAAGTCCCGAGGTAGATTGAAGTTTTTTCATATACGCGTCAAAACAACACAAGCGAGATGCAAAAATTCCAAAATTTGGTCGTTGGGTCGGCCTCCCCGCACACAAGCCAACGCAACTTGTACATGCGAGTTCCGACCCACGGTTTGAAAGATACGGCCGTGTATCGTTTTCACTCTTGAAAAATGAGCGGAAAGCGATACAATGATGTATCTCGCAAACCATGGGTCGGAACTCGCATGTACAAGTTGGTATGACTTGTGAGTGGCGAGACCAACCTACTCGCACAGTTTCGTATTATTTGGACTTCGTTTAAGTATTTTTCTATTCATAACGTACAAAAAAAATTCCGAGGTGGATTAAAGATTTTTCATATACGCATCAAAACAACAAAAACGAGATGGAAAAATTCCTAAATTTGACCGTCAAGTCTGGCAAACCAAACACAAGCTAGCGGAACTTGCAGAGGTGAGTTCCGACTCTCGGTTTGAAAGATACGGCCGTGTATCGCTTTATATCCGTTGTATTGAATAAAACTGCTAAACGGACGTATCTGACAAACCGTGAGACGGAAATCGCCTCTACAAGTTCCGTTACCTTCTACGCGGCGAGTCCGACCTACTCGTACAAATTGAATTTTTGGATCTCGTTTATTTCCTTCTTCTATATTCCACCACTACAACTAACGCTACATCTACAAAATTTTCAACAAAATATATACAACATACATGATCAGAGCTAATTGTATACTCTCTAAATTATAGACTACTACGCATAATACAAAAAAACCCAACTCCAAAATTAAAAAATAATTCAAGAAATTAACATAGTTCATTATAGCAAATTGGGATTAAGTAAATACCTGGTCCAAAAAGAGATATAGAGAGTTGCCGAAGATGTGAGAAGCCACTGCTGTAGACGAACAACTTGTACAGGCTAGGGAGGAAGGAAATTTGTGCTAGGGTTCAGATGATTTGGGAGTTTGGGACCTAAGTTAGGGTTTGGTGTATTCGGGAGAGGGAGAGAGAGATAGAGAGCTTTCCACAATAGGGGAGACCGAGAAGGCAAAGAATTCGAGGCCAAGGAGTTGGGAGACACAAACTAGGGTTCGGGGATGGGTTTCGGGAGCTCAAGAGAGAGAGAGAGAGTTTGTGACGAAGACAGAGTAAGGGAGATTTGGGTATGTACAAGTGTTTGGAAAAACAGTTATACATACCGTTGTTGGAAACAACGGCCAAGGTATGTTTTTTTTTAAAAAAAAACAACCTAAAAAAAACATACCTTGGCCGTTGTTTCCAACAACGGCCTAAGTGATTTTTTCGACAAAAATAAAATCCACGCCAAAAAAACGATGTCCGAAACGTTTTTTGGCGTGAAGTGACGAAATTACCCCTCCGCTTTTGGACGCGTTAGTGGGAGACTTAGCGGATCTTCATCACAGCCGCTGATCATGATCAACCACGATCAGACGGTTGAGATGGCTGTTTTCGGACCCGTTGAAAACCGACCCGTTTTCAATTGAGCAAATCCATATATATATATATATATATATATATATATATATATATATATATATATATATATATATATCCCTCACTCTATTATCCAGAAAATTTTAGTCTCTCTATCTGCTTCTCGAAATTTTTTGAAAGAGTGAGTAATGGCGAGCCGTAGTGCAAGAGGGAGAGCTTACACAACTCAGGAAGATGTTACTCTCTGTCAAGCGTGGATTAGTATAACGCAAGATCCCTTGGTTGGTACCGATCAATCCAGTGCACAATTTTCGGAGCGAATTTTGTCTACCTTCACGGCGTTATTAGGGACTCCGACCGATCGAACAATAAGCTCCGTTAGTAGTCGGTTCCAATTAATTTCTAAAGAAGTAGCCATGTTCATTGTGAAGTTGGCTTCTGTAACAATTAAAGTGGCTAGTGGAACTACCGAGGCCGATAAGGTATGTACAAATTATCAGATATCCGTTCATTTACCATTAAATTTATTAAATGACAAAGTTCTGATCTTTTAAAATATTGTCATAGGTGCGCGGCGCCTGCTCGACCCGCCTGCTCTTGCAATCCTTATTGCTATAACAGTATCTGTCTTAACTTCTTCGATCATACTGTTGTTAAAATAACGTTTCAGGAACGGGCAATGGATATCGTGAGACTTTCAATCGTCTATTGTAATATTCGGGAAAAAGCGAGTCTGGATTATTTCAAATGTGTATGATTCGTTGTTACACGGGGGCAAGGGCCCGATACCGATTGACTTTTCCTGTCATCATTACCCAATCTAACGGAGTGAATCCCAACTCACCGCACGGTACGTGAAAAGTGTAGGTGGTATCCCATCTTCTCTCTACCAATGCCTCCTCAAGTTGTATAGACGACTTATCTGTATCTATATGCATAAAATGGTGCCAACCCGCCTACCCGACCAATTGCTTGATAATTGGGACACTGCTACAGTATTTTCTGTACATTTCAATTGAATCCTTCCAATTTCCTCTAAATTGGCAAAATTCACATTCTGGATGGACAGTAATATGTTTGCACAAATGATTGCAATCATCTACATCACGTTTTCAATTTAATTGGTCAGTGTAGTCTACATTCTGCAACTCTGCTTCTATTTTGTTGCATATTTCTGCTTCAACTGGCGTTGGTTATTGACGCTTTGATTTAATCCGGACGATAAATCTTTTTATTGAAGACATCAATATATATATATATATATATATATATATATATATATATATTTGGGATGACAATCTTATTTTGAAGAAGGAAACAGATTGAAAAGAAGAGAGGTTTGAGAAGACAAATTGTGGAAGTAATGAGCTCTCGGGTTTGAAGAGTAAGAGCTCAACTCTTCACAAAATTTATAGAAGAAGAAGATGGGAACATTCGTCATTTCATATCGCTAAAAAAAACCACCTTCAAAACCCGGTTGGTTATTTTGCAAATTGCAAAATAATGGGCCAACCAAAAATAAAAAGAAAAAATTTTTAAAAATTTGAACATGATGTTTCAGTCCAAAGTGAATTTTTAATTTTTAATTTTTTTTGATGAAATACCCAATTAATTTAATATTTAATTTTTCGTTTTTCCATTATAAAATTCATTTAATTTTCATTTTTTCTCACAGACAAAACATCATGTTTTGTTCGTTTAATTTTCGTCAAATTTATGCATTTTATACATTTCGACGACTGCTGCAAACGAATGAATTGCTATTTTATGATGTGCATATATACATATTATACCTTAGACGATTGTGGATGCTCTTAAAAGATATCTAAGAGCATCCACAGTCGTGATTGTAAAAAAATGGCTAAATGCATATTTACATATAGCATTTTTGGCGTTTGCTGCAGCCATCCAATGCTATTTTATAGCAATTTATAATAATAAAATTATAAGACGAACTGTGTAGTTCCATCGGAGTGCGAAATGTATATACAATGAATTATTTAATAAATTTTTTTGTTAGACGGATGTTGAAGATCCGCCGGAAGGAAAAAAAATCAAAAAGCGACAGACGGATCTAGAAGATCCGTTCTGCGATTTATTATTTTTTTCCCGATTTAAAAAAAAAAAATTAAACAACTTTTTAGAGAAAAAAATAAAAATGCCCCCCCCCCCCCCCCCCCCCCCCCCCCCCCAAAAAAAAAAAAAATTACCACCACCACCGCTGGAACCCCAAAAAAATCACCACCGCTGGAAAGATCCGTCCGGGGGGGGAGGGGCTTTTAGGTTTTTTTATTACTATTTAATAAAATTTTTTTAAGGGACGGATTGTTTAATTGCGTCGGAGAATTAAAACATTTTTTTTAGTAGGACGAATATGAAGATCCATTTTTATAATATGCATTTTTCTTATATTTTCACTCATTTATGGCAATCTACTGGTGCATTTTTGTCAAAAAAATGCATAAATAACAAACGGCTGCAACAAGTCATTTGCTATAAAATTCATTTAATGGATAAATAGCAAATGGCTGTGGATGCTCTAAACGCATCCAAACTTTGTTATCAAACGGCCATTTAAGAGTTTACGTTATTTTTTTAGAAATTTAAAAAAGTTGGAGGATCTAATAAACAAGCAGTGTCAAGATAGGGGGTCTGAAAATAATCTACATAATAAAATACAAAGAAAGCTATCAAGTGGTTCTTCTTCAATCCCCAAAAATCAAAGACCCACATCTAACCTCACAAAACATATTTTTCCCCCAAAAGTTTTCCTCCAAAACTCAAATTCAAATCTCCCACCCAAAACAACTCCTATATTTATTTATTTTCTCTCTCTCTCCCTCCCTCTTCTATTCAACAAATTAAGAAAATAAAATTTTATTTTTTTTTAAAAAAATAAAAAAATTAAAAACTAAAAAAATTACAAATTTAAAAGCTTTTAAAAAAGTTCAAAAAAATCAAAAAAATCATATAACATAATTTTTGCTGGACCCCCAAAAAATTTTCATATAATATATTTGCTGCTTCAATTATTTTGCTCAATCTCATTTTTTTTTTATATAATCAAATAAGGTGTACCATTCTGAAGACGTGCGTGTCAAGAGGCAAACCTAGCTCATCCACAAAATGAGAATCAATCACTTGTGAACATCCGACTCGTTGCCAACAAGACGTCATGATGTTGCAATTCTAAAATAAAAAAAAATAAAAAACATCAAAAAGAACAAAGACCCACTTCTCTTCGTCTCTCTCTCTCAATTATATATAAATTTATTTTCAGATCCGCTTCTTCTTCCACTCATTCTCTCTCTCTCTCCCCTTCTCCTTCGATCTCTACGAAAAAGGGTTCCACTCAGATCTGAGCCTCCCCCTCCTCCTCGTCGCAGCTCCGATCCTTTCGCCATGGCCGCGGCCAACGCTCCCATCTCGATGAAGGAAGCCCTCACGGTCCGATCCCGATCCATTTCTCCACTAAACTCCAAAAACTAGGGTTTTGAGCTTTGGGATCTTTGAATCCTAGAATAGATTTTGCTCGGATCTGTTCAGATCTATTGTTTATGGTGATGATGATGATGATGATGATGATGAATTTTGGTTTTTGCAGCTTCCGAGTGTGGGGATCAACCAGCAGTTCATCACGTTCACGCACGTGACGATGGAGTCGGACAAGTATATTTGTGTGAGGGAGACTTCGCCGCAGAACAGTGTTGTGATTATCGACATGAGCATGCCGATGCAGCCGCTGAGGAGGCCGATTACCGCCGACTCCGCGCTGATGAATCCCAACAGCAGGATTCTCGCCCTCAAAGGTTTCGTATCGGATTCTCCTACCTTTTAAAGTGAATTCGCATCATTCATGTTGCTGTTGGTTGAAGTGTTTGTTATGAAAGTGTTGGTTGCTTCGATAATTTTGAGTTTTGATGTTTTTGACATGTGTAAATGTTGCGGGCACATTTCTGTTTTGGAGTTAGAACATATTAGATGCATGCATAGGACATAACAGTATAACACAATGTAACTTGTTAGGTAGTTCACTTCTTGCTAACAGTCTACTTTCTCGAAATGTTATCTGAAGCTTTTTTTCTTGCTCGTCGTTTCACAGTGGGATGAATTTAGAGATAGGGTATCATTTTGAAGGCGATAGATGATGTTAGGACAATCGTTCATTCTTATTTGTGGTAATATTTTTATTGGGTGAAAGGTTGTATGGTTTGTAGTTGAGGTTATATGAGTATGATGTCGGTAGCCTGATAGTGATTCAATAAAGCAAAATATGCACTTGTAGTAGATTGATTGGTCTTAGTTCTTTCTTTTCTTTTGAGTTCTAACAAATGAAACAAAAATTGTACTTTCGTTTCTTAAAACCATTTCATGCTAGAATCTGGATCTGTATGTATTTGAGTTCTTATCATTCAAAATTTGATAATATTATAGATCGAGACTGCTCTCTCATTTGGATTCAGAAGATTTGCTGACTAACTTTGTCACTGAAATCTCAGCTATATATCTGAAACTTTATATTATATCTGGAAGTAAAATGTGTTGGGTATAGACATCAACTTTTAATTCATGTAAAAACTCTGGTGCATGTCATTAATTATCATCAAAACAAACTATGTCGTCATAAAAGCTCCCTTGGTTTCGATGAATTTGCTTTGATCTCCCATTTTTTTAAACCTAAGTTTGTTAGTTGCAGTGATGTAACAATGATCACTTATTTTTGCCGAATGCGTGTCCATGTTATTACAAAATTTGACACCAAAAAAATAATTTCTGATTTTATTTTGCGGGCTGAAGTTGTGTCAAGAGTGTGGAGAGTGTGGATAGAGTTTAGAGTTTAACACCTTCAAAGGAAAAACTTGTGACCCTTCAGTTAAACCCCTTTCTCTCATTTTAACCAAATCTGCATTTAGGCACTTGCAACTTTTTCTATGTGTGTATACCTGAATGTTGGCTATGCTCTTTGGGTAGAATCTGAGATGTGAACAACCAACAACGGACCTTGTGATGGTGAGGAATGCTAATTCTAGAAGAATGAAAAGAACGATATAAACAAATGCCAAGTGTGAAAGGATTTAGGGTTGTCTCTGGAGTCAGTTTTAGTTAATCATGCCTCTTATCAATTTGGGATGAGAATGTGATGTTGAAGTTTGATATTGACCCATTGATTGAATATTTGAATACTTACAAGTGATCTCCTGCGTGGGACTTGCTTGAGAATTCACTGAATCTTAAGGAACTCACTGTGTTTTACTAGTCCAGGCTTCCGTTTTGCTTTACTTACCTTGGCATTACAATTTGAGTGCTTCTCCTTAGTGGAATAATTTCCGGTGTAATATATCTCCTAGCGACCAAATAACACTGCAACATAATCTTGAGAAGATAAAAAGGTTAGATCATTCTATATTTGATCCGGTTGTTCGACATATCTCTAACCAAGCTACTCTGTGAATAATAACATATTCATTCACAGAGTAAGCTTCCATAACCTTCTAATTTTAAATTACTTCAAATTACTTCCCCATTTCATCTATAAAGCGTTGAAAATTTTGTAATATGCTAAACACAATTATACTAACTATTGGTGATGGTACTGGATTCATTTCCATAATCAGAATATTGGATGGTTTCTATAGTTTTTGTCGTTTTATCCATCAAACCTTTTGTGTCAGAGCAGTGTAGTCAGAGCAGTGTAGTAGTGTAGTCGAAGGTGTAAGGCGCAAGTAATTTCAATTCCTCGTAAAAAGCCTAAGGCGCAAAGCGCAATTTGAGGCGCAAGCCTCAGTTAACCGAGGTGCACTATTACTTTTTGGGATTTTTAAAATTTATAAATTAGATTATATAAACATGATAACATCATAGCAACAAAATATATCATACAATGACCATATACTTAAAAAGTAAGGTATGGAAGACGTATTTTGTAGGTGTAACTTGTAAGTGTAACCGTGTAACGGTGTAAGTGTAATTTGCAAGTTGTAACCGTGTAAGTTATAATTTTTGTACATTCAACAATTAAATTTTTTTTTTTTTTGAGAATATCACAATGAAGTATTAGTATTATACTATTACAGAGTATTACAATATTACAATTAAATATTAAGTATATTCAAGTATTCAACAATTAATTATTATCGTAAGTTTCATCCAAATAGCCTAATAAAGCAGCAAAGCAAAACCAGCCTAATAAAGAAGTAAAACAAAAGCATTGCATAACTAAAAAGGCAAGAATACTATCAAAAAAGTAAAATAAAAAAGAAAGAATAATTTAAATAATAAAAAAGAATATAAATATAAAATATGTCAAATGACTCAAAACTAAAAAAGAAAGAATACTTTAAATAATAAAAATATATAAATATATAAAATCTGTCAAAAGACTCAAAATTAAAAAAGAAAGAATACTTAAATAATAAAGAAGGGGAAAAACAAGGGAAAAACAATGCTGAGGCGCGCCTTTTGTCGAGGCGTGCTGAGGCGCTGAGGCACACGTCTCACCAGCGCTTTGAACAAAGGGTGCGCTTCAACTGAGGCTTGAGGCGCACCCTTGGATTTCGCCGCCTGAGGCGCACCCGAGGCTCGCCTTCAACATCACTGTTGTCAGAGAGAGTAGACAGCCAAGAGATAGGGGCAAATATTTATGTCGTGCATTTTTCAAATTGGGCATGGTGTAGTAGGGGACTGAAGTTAAGAGTTAGTAGGAATGCAACAACGAAAATGCTACTACTACATATATTCTCATGAAAACTTTCTTGTAACTGCAAGCTGATGGTGTCTGCCCTTTTCTTTTCTTTTTTTATTGTCACTTTTTTTCTCTGAGTGCTAGCACTTTCTCTATTTTGTCCATCAAGCTATGCTTTTTTTTTTTTTTTGGCTCTTCAATTCAGCGTACTGTATCTGTTGGCATTTTTAAAATTGGAATTTAACTTCTGTAGCCCAAATACCGGGTACAACTCAGGACCACCTCCAAATATTCAATATTGAGTTGAAGGCAAAAATTAAATCACATCAGATGCCAGAACAGGTAATCGTACTTGTGTTTTAATGCTTTTGTTTGTCTGAGTTGCTAAGAGCATCCACACTCGTTTCTCAATATCCCATTTTTCTCATAATTTGGCAAAATGAGCGCTGCAGTCATTTTTCATTTTGCCAAATTTTAAGAATTGGGGAATAGTACCGTCTCAAAATTTTGAAGGGATTTGAGAATTGCCAAATTATAGTGGACGAAACATGTTTCGTCCCCTCATTTTTTACATTTTAAAATGGATCTGTTTCGTCCGATAATTTTTTCAATTTTTTTTAAAAATATCGGACAGAACATGTCCGAACAACATGTTCCGTCCGATAAAAAACAAAAGAGAACGGACGGAACAACATGTTCTGTGTTCCGTCCCTCCATTTTTTTTTCTTTTTGGAAAATTTTATCCAAGTCCAAATCCCTCCATTATTTTCATAAATTGCCAAGTCCAAGTCTCTCCAAGTTAAAAAAAATTGCATCAAAGTCCAAGTGGATCAAAATATATTTTTTAAAATAATAAAAATTGGTCGGACGGAACATCATTTTAAAAAATATTTTGTATTCTCAATTGCCAAATTTTGGCAAACTACGACTGCAGAAACTGTATTTTTGCCATTTCTCATTTTGCCAAATTGCCAAGTTTGGCAAAAACGAGTGTAGATGCTCTAACTGGTGGCAGCCTTTTTCTATCTTATACTTTCAAGTTCAAAGTCATGAGCTTTTTTCCCCTCTTTTGCAAATTCAAAACCTGCACAGGTGGTCTTTTGGAAATGGATCACTCCAAAGATGCTAGGGCTGGTCACACAAACCTCAGTATACCATTGGTCAATAGAAGGTAATATTTATTTGTCTATGTGCTATAGTTTGGTCCAGTTTTGTCTGTGACACATTTACAAATCAATATCCATCTTCAAATGCAGGCGATTCGGCACCTTCAAAGATGTTTGATAGAACAGCTAATTTGGCAAACAACCAGATCATTAACTATCGCTGTGACCCATCTGAAAAATGGCTAGTTCTAATTGGAATTGCACCTGGTTCGGCAGAGGTCAGTTAATTCTGTTTCAGTGATTGATGTTTTAAAATTCAGTTAGGTATAAATCAAGATTATACTTCATAAAAGCAGCAATTGGCAGTGAAACCCACACAATCAGAAAATTTTAGGGAGCATAATTAAAAAATCTATTAAAAATAAAGCTTAGAAACTTAAAAATAAAAGTAAAGACCTCAGAAGTTAGTATATATATTGTAAAGTGCGAAAGTGGGGTTGATGTGTTTGAAAGTTAATTCTGGTGCTAAACTGAGGTTCTAGTAGAATTTGCACAACAATGCTTGGTAGATGGTGCCCAAGGAATGAACAAGGGGGGTATCAGATAATGATTTGGACGTTGACTGATTAATTTATAACTGTTCAGAAGTCATATGGTGAAGAATTGTCAACATAACAAAAATGCGAAAGGCTTTCTGTTTCCCTTGATTAAATTTTTAATTTTAATTTTAATTTGTTTTTATACTTACCTTTCATGTTTATTCTCACTGTTTTGTATATTAGTCATATATGATTTTTTATGCTTTTGAAATGTTTCTCATCTTGCCATCCTTTAATGTGGGTTGTAGAGACCACAACTGGTTAAAGGAAATATGCAGCTTTTCTCTGTGGATCAGCAGCGTAGTCAAGCACTTGAAGCACATGCTGCATCATTTGCATCATTTAAGGTGAATATATTTGGTTCAGCTTGTTCTTTGACAGTTCTGATGTTATGCTGTTTTAAAATCCTTCTTGCTATTCTTCACTCTTTTAAGACATTTTTACTGGCTGTTTTCAGGTTTCTGGAAATGAGAACCCTTCAATACTTATTAGCTTTGCTTCAAAGACTAGTAATGCTGGACAGATTACTTCAAAATTGCACGTGATTGAACTTGGTGCCCAACCAGGTACCCTTCGGTACCCTTCGTATCTTTGCATTTTATTTCACAATTGTATCTCCTCTCTGTCATTCTTTTATGTCGCCGCTACATTGGATGTTTATAGTCTTTACTAGATCAATAGTCCTTCAGATGGCTATCTCAGAGGTTGTGACCTTATTGATCTTTACCAACTTACCAATTTACCCATACCATATTCTTGTTCCGTACACATTTTGCCTTTGGGAAAAGAATTTTCAGATTTAATTGCGCAAAACAGCCAATGTTAATTACCCAAGATCCAGTACGTGAAGTTAGGTTTTGGCAGGCCCATCCTGTCCGAATATCTGTTTTGCTATTGTTGTAAATGATCGTTTATGATTTTTTGTCAGGTAAACCAGGCTTTTCAAAAAAACAGGCAGATCTGTTCTTCCCACCCGATTTTGCTGATGATTTCCCTGTAGCAATGCAGGTAACATGACTTGTCAATTATTCTTGTTCTTGATCTGGAAAGAATTTAGTACTGTATTTTTAAGCTTGATCCTGTGAACAACTTTGGCAGATCTCTCATAAATACAGTTTGATATATGTCATCACGAAGCTTGGACTTCTATTTGTCTATGATCTGGAGACAGCTACAGCAGTCTACAGAAATCGAATTAGTCCAGATCCTATATTTTTGACATCGGAAGCATCAACTGTTGGTGGGTTTTATGCTATTAATAGGAGAGGACAGGTTCTCCTTGCAACTGTGAACGAAGCAACTATTGTGCCGTTTGTTAGTGGTCAGGTAATTCTTTGTTTTGAGGAGTTTCCCCTTTGTTTTGTCCATGGAATAAATGTGACATTAAGGATAATCTCCTGTTAACTGCTACAGCTGAACAATTTGGAGCTTGCTGTTAATCTTGCTAAACGAGGAAACCTGCCAGGCGCAGAGAATTTGGTAAGCAGTGATTTTTTTGCCCTCTGTACACGGTTTTTTATTTTGTTATGGAAAAATCGAGGTTATTCATTGTACATCCTTTTTTTTACTTCTTTTAAAAGCAAGTCTAAGCATTCATGTACTGTCCTCATAGCTAGGAACTGTGATAATTTTATGACAAATGAATCACTGTGCAACTATTGAGCGTGTTCCTTGTTCTCTACTTGTAATGCTTTTTTTGCATTTCCCTTCGCTTAAGAAAAATACAGCTAATCTCACAAATTTTGCTAGATGTGCTGGACAGTGTAGAAGATAACTCCAGCTACTTTTTTATTGCAGTTACCTATCTGTATAATGAGAGGAGATAAATTTAGGTTACTCACAGCTTATAGTGCTTATAGTAAGATGTCTTAGATCCTTAAAGCCGATGATTGGTAAAACAGTGTTTCATATTGTCGAAACTCAACAATTACCAAAATAAATGCTGATGCTCTAGTATTTAACTTCTCCATGTACTTGCTTCATGAGTTAGTTTTTAACTTTTACTATACAAAGTTTCTTATCTGTCAATCCTTCTCGATCTAGGTGGTCCAAAGATTTCAAGAACTCTTCTCTCAGACTAAGTATAAGGAGGCTGCTGAGCTTGCTGCAGAATCTCCGCAAGGCATCCTCAGGACTCCGGATACTGTTGCAAAATTTCAGGTCGTCTTACTCTTCAGTCCTTCCTGATTTTCTTTTCCTTACTGTTGTACGCGCAATCCATCTCCAAATTTGATAATTTTTCTCAAGTTTTATGGCAGAGTTATTCTATGCTGTGCACTTTGCTTGTTGGATCCAAAATGCGTTATATTTGTAATATGAATGAAAATGAAATTTATTCTACTTCAGGCGACCTTTTTATTCTTACAAGACTTTGAAAAAGTCACTCTCATATCTAATTTCCATTTTCCAAATCATGCAGAGTGTTCCAGTGCAACAAGGTCAAACACCGCCACTGCTGCAGTATTTCGGGACATTGTTAACAAAGGGAAAGCTCAACGCATTTGAATCTTTGGAGTTATCTCGTCTTGTTGTGAACCAGAACAAGAAGAATCTCTTGGAGAACTGGTTGGCTGAGGACAAGCTTGAGTGTAGTGAAGAACTTGGAGATCTTGTGAAGGTAGGTCTTGAAATGTTTCTGCTATGTCTAATCCTGTTGTAATACTGAATGCTGAGATAGTTTAATTCTTCTAGTGCTTTCTCTAAACTCTCTCTTTAGTGTTATTATCATTTCTAATTAGCTTCCCCACTGTTTTTGTTAGACTGTTGACAATGACCTGGCACTGAAAATATACATAAAAGCAAGGGCCACCCCGAAAGTCGTTGCTGCTTTTGCTGAAAGAAGGGAATTTGACAAGATTCTCATATACTCGAAGCAGGTGACTGACCTACCTAGTTGATATTAATATAGTTCTTTTATTGTATTTTCTATAAAGAAACATGGCTAATCACCATATTAATAATAGTACTTGGAAATTGGGCACTCATGGTGGTTTATTGACACAGGTTGGGTACACACCCGATTATCTCTTCCTTCTTCAAACAATTCTCAGATCAGATCCTCAGGTATTCTAGTTTTATATTCTGTCAATATTCAAGCTTTTCTTTTTGAACTAGTTTCAATTTGAGCGCATCTCATAGATAGCATTCTTGATATTTTGACAAGTTTAACTGAAATTTTTTCTTTGTTGAGGGATTGTGCCTGCCTGAGAAAAATACTGCCAGCTCTACTTTGTTTGTTTACTTGTTATGAGTAACTTTCCTTTTAGTTATGGTATCGATAGTACATTCATTCTCAACAAAAATTTCTCTGGCAGGGTGCAGTTAATTTTGCTCTCATGATGTCCCAGATGGAGGGGGGATGTCCAGTTGATTACAATACCATCACAGATCTTTTCCTTCAGGTTCAACTGTTATTATACTCTTAAATGTTTACACAGATAGTATTATGTGCCTAATTTATTAGTTGTGAATGCCACTCACTCATAGAGAGTTTATTGTAGCTGCATTAATGTCTTCTATTGCTTATGGTCTTTTGATTGCAGAGAAACTTGATCCGAGAGGCGACCGCTTTTCTTTTGGATGTCCTTAAACCTAATTTGCCAGAACATGCTTTCCTTCAGACAAAGGTGAGATGTTCATTTGATTTGGATATTCATTGTTTGTGTTTTTTCTGGCATATTCATTATTGGCCTCTTATCTTTACTCTGACACAGGTTCTGGAGATCAATCTAGTGACATATCCAAATGTTGCAGATGCTATATTAGCAAATGGGATGTTCAGTCACTATGATCGTCCTAGGATAGGCCAGCTATGTGAAAAAGCTGGCTTGTATATACGTGCTCTTCAGGTTGAACTTTCACTTCATGTGTGTATATATGACTTTTGTGGATTAATTGGATTGACACCATCTTATTACTGCAGCATTATACAGAATTGCCTGATATTAAGCGTGTGATTGTAAATACTCATGCCATAGAGCCACAGGTTTGTTATTGCTGTCCATATCAACTGATTTGGCTCTCTTGTTTTCAAACCCCCAAATTTGATGTCCTGTGCTTCCAGGCACTTGTGGAATTTTTTGGAACTCTTTCGAGGGAGTGGGCACTAGAGTGCATGAAGGACCTTTTGCTTGTCAATCTGAGAGGAAACTTACAGATAATAGTGCAGGTAACCTTTTATGTTCATTCTGATTTCTGTCTTGCTTCATATTGGTGATCATTTTACTTTGTCCATTGTGGTTCTCAATAATTAAATGTCTTACAGACGGCCAAAGAATACTCTGAGCAGTTGGGTGTTGATGCTTGCATTAAACTTTTTGAGCAATTCAAGTCCTATGAAGGACTCTATTTCTTCCTGGGATCTTTCCTGAGCTCTAGGTACTTTTTTTTAAAATGTTCTTTATTTACATTGAAAAAGTTGATGAAAAATTTACATTTCTTTTATATGGAAACAGTGAAGATCCAGAGATACACTTCAAGTATATTGAGGCAGCAGCGAAAACTGGCCAGATTAAAGAAGTTGAGCGGGTAACAAGAGAATCTAATTTCTATGACGCTGAGAAGACTAAGAACTTCTTAATGGAAGCCAAGCTTCCAGATGCACGGCCCCTTATTAATGTGTGCGATCGTTTTGGTTTTGTTCCTGACTTGACTCACTACTTGTACACGAACAACATGCTTCGGTATATTGAAGGCTATGTTCAGAAGGTAAGAATCTGTCCTAGGGAATCTGATTGTGGTTTAGTTAACCAAAGATTGCCTACACTAATTTTACGTATTTATAGGTGAATCCAAGCAATGCTCCTTTGGTGGTTGGTCAACTGTTAGATGATGAGTGCCCAGAGGATTTCATTAAAGGTCTTATTCTTTCAGTCCGTTCTCTCCTCCCTGTGGAGCCTCTTGTGGATGAATGTGAGAAGAGGTTGGTGACGTAACATCTAACTTTGTCATAATATAATATTTTCACTATCTTGATATTGTTTTCACTTACTGCCTTCTGTACTATAGGAACCGCCTTCGATTGCTCACACAATTCTTGGAACATCTTGTGAGCGAAGGAAGCCAAGATGTACATGTTCACAATGCACTGGGGAAAATTATCATTGACAGCAATAACAATCCTGAACACTTTCTAAACACCAATCCTTACTATGATTCGCGTGTTGTGGGTAAATATTGTGAGAAACGTGATCCAACCCTTGCAGTGGTCGCATACAGACGAGGACAATGTGACGATGAGCTCATCAATGTTACGAACAAGAACTCTTTGTTTAAATTACAGGCTAGGTATGCATCGTGACTCGATATATCAAGGGGTTTCTCCTCAATTGCTTCCTAACCTTATCATCATTTGATGGTACTGATATTTTCGTCTTTTCAAATATTAGATATGTTGTGGAGCGGATGGATGCTGAACTTTGGGAGAAAGTTCTTAACCCTGAAAATGATTATAGACGACAGCTCATTGACCAGGTTGTTTCTACTGCTTTACCTGAAAGCAAGAGCCCCGAACAAGTATCTGCAGCAGTTAAGGCTTTCATGACTGCCGATCTTCCTCATGAATTAATTGAATTGCTCGAAAAGATAGTGCTCCAAAATTCTGCGTTCAGCGGAAATTTCAATCTCCAAAACCTGCTTATACTAACTGCCATTAAAGCAGATACATCAAGAGTGATGGATTACGTCAATAGATTGGATAACTTTGATGGGCCTGCAGTTGGGGAGGTTGCAGTTGAAGCACAGTTGTACGAGGAAGCCTTTGCCATTTTTAAGAAATTTAACTTGAATGTCCAGGCAGTCACTGTCCTCCTTGACAACATTCAAAGCATCGATCGTGCGGTGGAGTTTGCCTTCCGTGTTGAAGAAGATGCAGTGTGGACTCAAGTAGCAAAGGCTCAGCTACGTGAAGGGCTAGTTAGTGATGCAATTGAGTCGTTTATTCGTGCAGATGATGCAACTTATTTCTTAGAAGTTATTCAGGCTTCTGAGAATGCAGATGTATACCATGACTTGGTGAAGTACTTGTTAATGGTCAGACAGAAAGCCAAAGAGCCAAAGGTGGATAGTGAACTCATTTATGCATATGCAAAGATTGATAGGCTGGGTGAAATAGAGGAGTTCATTCTTATGCCTAATGTCGCCAATCTTCAAAACGTTGGTGACCGTCTCTATGATGAAGCTCTATATGAAGCTGCAAAAATCATTTTCGCCTTCATCTCTAACTGGGCCAAGTTGGCAGTTACCTTGGTTAAGCTGAAACAGTTCCAAGGTGCAGTTGATGCAGCTCGCAAAGCGAACAGTGCAAAGACATGGAAAGAAGTCTGTTTTGCTTGCGTCGATGCTGAAGAGTTCCGGTTGGCACAAATCTGTGGTCTCAATATAATTGTACAGGTAATATTTTTTCTAAGGCCTTTTAAAATATTTTTATTTATTGTTATTCCCTTTCGACAGCTTCCATAGTGCACATTTGGTAGGAAGTTAGCTTAATGATATTAATGTTGCAGGTGGATGACTTGGAAGAGGTCAGCAATTATTACCAGAACAGAGGATGCTTCAATGAACTGATATCTCTGATGGAGAGTGGCCTTGGATTGGAAAGGGCTCATATGGGCATTTTCACAGAGTTGGGAGTCCTATATGCTAGATACCGTCCAGAAAAACTTATGGAACACATCAAACTTTTCTCGACAAGGCTCAACATTCCCAAGCTTATTCGTGCTTGTGATGAGCAACAGCACTGGAAAGAGCTTACCTATTTGTATATTCAGTATGATGAATTTGACAATGCTGCTTCCACTATTATGAACCACTCTCCAGATGCATGGGATCACATGCAGTTCAAAGATGTTGCTGTCAAAGTTGCAAATGTTGAGCTTTACTACAAGGCAGTGCATTTCTACTTGCAGGAGCATCCTGACCTTATCAATGATATGCTCAATGTGCTTGCTCTTCGCGTGGATCATACCCGTGTTGTGGACATTATGCGAAAGGTTTGCAGCCCTTTATCAACGTTTGTGTTACTTGAATTGGATATTTATTTTGGTGCAGATTGTTCATCGATATCAAATAAGTTGTATTCTGAGCCCAACATCTGATTCCTTCCATGTTTTGTCTTTTTGTTGGTTGCAGGCTGGCTATTTGCATCTTGTGAAACCGTACATGGTTGCAGTACAGAGTAATAATGTATCTGCTGTGAACGAAGCTTTGAATGAAATCTACGTTGAGGAAGAAGATTATGAGAGACTAAGAGAGTCAATTGATTTGCATGATAATTTCGATCAAATAGGTCTTGCACAGAAGGTAAATGTGTTCCTTTTTTTCTTTCAGTACACAGGAATCTTATTCAAAATACAGGGATGACTGATATGAATATAAAATTGTTCATTTGGGATATTCAGATTGAAAAGCACGAACTTCTTGAAATGAGACGGGTTGCTGCATACATTTATAAGAAAGCAGGGAGGTGGAAACAATCAATTGCTTTGTCCAAGAAGGATAAGATGTACAAGGATGCCATGGAGACGTGCTCTCAATCTGGTGAACGTGAGCTCTGTGAGGAGTTGCTTGTTTATTTCATTGAGCAGGTAAATCCTCTTACTGTCTTATTTAATCTATCACTATGATGCCGTGGAACTTTCTATGCTACGATCTACATCCTTGCTGCATTTTGTCGCACTTGCCATGAGATTTTCCATGAGATAGGGGGCAATATTGCCTCTGGTGTTAATAAAGTTTGATTATCCCAGTTTTATGGTAGTAAATCTTTGAAAGATTTTAACTGAATCAATCTCCAGTTGCTAATATTTGTTTGTATTCCTTTTTTCCCTCTCTCCTCTGATTCTTGAGTCATAAGATACTTCATGTTTCCCTCTGCCAGAAGTTTTCTACTTTTCTTTTTTAGCACAAGGGAGCTTGCAAGCTGAGCTTTATTTTAAAGATGCTTAGCTATTTTGAGAATTGATTACTTAACGTTGTCTTTGTTTAAATTTATGCAAATCTTCAAATGTACAGTTCAAGGGCTAATTCCCCCAAGCATACAACAATTTGGTGCTGGGGCACTCAGATTTGCATTGGTTATTGGAGTAGTCAACTCGTAAATTCATGGTTGCTTACTTAAATTTTAACTACCAAGACATGATTACACCAGCTTTTATGATTAAACGGAGTCTGGCTAGTTATCAATGAGGGCCCTGTGTTATGTTAGCAAGAGTTTTGAACAAGAATCATCTTCTCGTTCACTTTGACCTTCCCATACTCCTGCATGCACTTGCTTAGGGATGATCTCTGATGACTTTTTTTTTTAATCTTGTGTTCGCAGGGAAAGAAAGAATGCTTTGCTTCATGTCTCTTCATATGTTATGACCTGATCCGACCTGATGTTGCTCTTGAGCTTGCGTGGATGAACAATATGGTTGACTTCGCTTTCCCATACCTCTTACAGGTCAGCAAAATACTTGCCTGCATTGTTCCCTTCTATGATTAGTTTTTTGGATTTTTATTTATTTATTTATTTTCTTTGTTCTTTTTTCATTCTTGCATATCGCAATGGAAAATGTGTAGTTTCCTCATGAAATTTTTCGGCTGATATTTGGTTTTTGTTTTGTACCTGAGGTGCGCTTATATGTGGGATCATCATGTAGCTTTAACTTTTCATTGCTCAATCGCAAACTTGTGACTGCAGTTTATGCGTGAGTACACAAGCAAAGTGGATGAACTCATCAAAGACAAGATTGAAGCCCAAAGTGAAGTGAAAGCAAAGGAGAAGGAAGAAAAAGATACGGTTGCTCAGCAGGTATGTTGTGTACTCCTTCAAAATGAAATTTTTTATTTAATAACAAGAAATGTGACTTTGTTTTGCACTAGTCATCAGTGTGTGCACATAATCCTTTGATAATTGATAGGCATTATGACGTCTCATTTATTACCCTCAATGCATAATCTTTGCAAATAAAAAAGATAAAATTTGTGTGAAGTGCTCATTTTAGAGGCTTTTAGAGGCCATGTTCCCACACAACCATACTGTCATTAGTTGCAATAGCAAGTGAAAACATTTGTGTATTTTGCAGAACATGTATGCTCAATTGCTACCTCTTGCATTACCGGCCCCACCAATGCCTGGCATGGGTGGAGGAATGGGTGGTCCTTTCGGTGGTCCACTAGGGCCACCACCTATGGGCGGAATGGGGATGCCCCCAATGCCCCCATTCGGCATGCCTCCAATGGGATCCTACTAAAAGCAATCAGTGTTTGAAGTTGAAAGAGAAATTAGATGATTTTGTTTGTACTGGTGGGATAGCAGCCACTCGAGGAAGAAGGAACAGCCATTCATTCACAAAATGGGGAAAAGAAATAAGCCACTTGTGTAATTCCATTGTAGGTCTCCTTGATTTTTCTCTTTATAGCTAGCAATTTTTTTGTTGCCGTTGAGGCCGAGATGAGGATTTTCTGCTTGCTCTTTCCTATTTCTAATTTTTATTGTTGTGTTTTGATAGGGGTTGATACAGTTTGTGTTGAGAATGGCTGGGTTTCCATTTGTATATGCTTCCCCACACTACTGCTTGATATATACTGATTGTACCCTGGTTTCTGACTATTGTTATATATTTGTTTTTATCCATCAAGCAACATTTACTTCTAGTATTTCAGGGTTTGTGGTATTATTTATCGTCGAACTTTGAAACTTGGTTTACTGATTCAATGCCTTCTCATAAGAGGGCATTTTGTAAGCAATAATATGCCAGAGAATCCTCCATTTAGTCAATTATTTTGTTTGGTAAAAAGTGAGCATAGTTTATAGTTTTAGAAGGAATGTTGGAATCAAAATTTTTTGTTGGGAATGGTTCAGATTCTCTCTTAAAACTATGGGATTTGTGAATTCCCCCAAAAAACTGTTGTATCAAATGTGGTAATGCAATGCACCCCCTGTATCAAATGTGGCAATGCACCCCCTAAGTGATTGTTTTAAAGGGTTTGAAGTGATCGTTTTTGAAAAAAGCATACTACATATCGTCAGTGGAGTTTAAAGGGTCTGAAGTGCTCCTTTTATTGCATATGCATTTTTTTAGGGATGACAACAGGGAGGTTGGCCCTGGCGAACTGGTCGGGCCATGAATCGGCCCGGCCCTCCTATTGGCAGGCTGTTTCTGTACCGAACTGGTAAATTACCTTGTTCTGGCCGGTTCACCAATTTGGCCACCCCGGCCCTGGTGAACTGGACCGAATAATGGCCTAGGCGGCAAGCCTGATGTGATTGGAGCCCACCCCGGGCCTGGTGGACCCAACGGTTGGCCCAACCTTCGCCAACCGTTGGGTAACGGCAGCAGCAGCTGTTATTTTTTTTTTTTTTTTCTTTGAAAACCTATATATTTTGTTTTTTTTCATTATTTTTGAAAATCTATAAATACTCGCCTAATTCCTACAAATTCTTTACACCAAACAATTCTTATCCTCTCTACTATACTCTCTCAATCTTAAAATAAATATCAAGCAAACAATTATCTCATGTCCCAAGCATCTTAAATTATTGCAAATAATTATTTCAAGAAGGTTTAAAAAAAACATTCAAGAAGCATTAAACTCTACAATTCTTTTATCAAATTAGTTTTGCAATTCTTCTATTCCGGTTATGGTATTTTATTTAGTTGTTAATTTTTTGTTAGTTCTCTAATTTTTGTTTGTTAATTTCTTCCCCAAAATTTTATCATATCAATGTACACATGCATTATTCATGGTACCCATCTTCGTCTATTCCGATGATTGGCACAAAGGTATATAACTAGTGTCAAAACATCTACAAATGAAAAATGGGTACCGGAACGGGTACACTAAAGTACCATTTAGATAATGCAAACCTGGACCTAGCTAAGGATAATCTTACATAACAGAAAATCAATACTAGGACCGGTTATATAGATAGTCATAGCTATGATCAAGAACTCACACGTATGAAAATGAGTTAACTTTTTCTTATTCCGAGAGCAGGAACCTTGAGGAATTTAACTAAACTGCTCTAAACCCCCTATTACAAAAGAATTGCTAGAAATACCCTAAAATCTGATTGTGAAAAACTTTATGCACAGCTTAAAGATGTTTTACTTGCTACTTAATATTCTTTAGCATATAAGATTTCATTGACTAGCGACTGTTAGAAAGATGTTAATGATGTTCCAGTGATGGGCGTAACTTCTCATTGTATTGATACTGGTTGGATTATTCAAAAGAAGATAATAGCATATGGATATACAGAGCATTCTCATAGTTGTGCGAAGATCACAACACAAATTATTCAAGCATGCATGAATTTCGGTATTTTAAAATAAAATTCTTTGTATTAGCCTTGATAATGCCGCCAATAATAAAAATGATATAACATGCACGTTTGATATGACACATTGCAGGCTCTGGATGACAAAAAAATTCAAGTAATGTAAGAACTATCATTAACTTGTGTGTACAAGATGCATTGAAGATAGTGGAATCATATATATATGCTATTAGACAATGTGTGCATTATATAGATTTAAGTGGTCATCGTAAACAAGAATTCAAACAATGGTGTAAAATTAAGAGAATAAGATTCAAAAAATTTACATGGAAGACTTTGCCGTGACTGAGCATCATTGGTTGTCTGCCGAACATTTGTTACATTTTTACAACCTTTTGAAAAAGCAACAAAAAAATTTCGGCCTCTTACAACTCCACTTCTAGTAGCATTTTTCTTACAATAGTTAATATGATGAACACTATTCTATTTAGTAGGCATGACCATTACATTTTCGATATTGTTCAACCTGCTTTTAATAAATTTATGAACTATTTTCATCATCTTCTTATGTTATGTTGTGTTTGTAATGTATTTCATCCTCGTATCAAGTTAGAGGGTGCGAAGAGTATAATTTCAGCGTTTTATGATATGGTTACACTCGAAGATAGTGATGATTTTGATGTTGATGAATTTAAGGTTAAATTTGAGTCAATAGTACAAAATTTGTATAATACTTGTGATAATACTTTTGCATCTGCTACTCATAGTCATACTACAACAAAAAGAGCTGGGCCCCACCTTGAGGCAGGTGAGGCGGCCGCCTCAGACCCCTGGATTTTTTGCAATTTTAGGGACCCCCAAATTTGTATTCTCCTTGTAAATATAGATACATGTTTTGCACGTAAAAAAATTATATTGTTAGTAGGAGCCCACAAAAATAATTATTTGGGTCTTTCGCCTCGAGCCCCTGGGAATTCAGGGTCGGCCTTGACAACAAATACAATATTATCGTCTGCCAAAGGTAAGAGCATTGTATATGAAAAAAATATCATATGATTTATGGAGTAGGACTTAACCTAAAAAGCTAGGACTAATACACTTATTGAATTAGCTTGGTAGAGTGCACAAGACACATTGTCGTTTAAGAACAATATTGATGTGTTAACTTGGTGAAAAACTAATAAAACTTCATTTCCTGTTCTTTCCCGCATGGCAAAACACTTACTAATTCCTGCGGTGTCCATGGTCGCATCGGAAAGTATTTTTTCTTCTTGGTAGCAGGATTTTGAGCAAGAAAAAGAATCGCTCGACACCAAAGTCTTTGGAGATGCTAGCGTGCTGTACAGATTGGATGAAAACGGATCAAATGACGCAAGGAATATTAGAAGGCTCCAACAGTAGCAACACTCCAGAAGAGGAACAATGAAAACGAACTCTCGAAGCCCGAAGACTAAAGATTGAATAATATAGCAGTGGTAGCTCATTAGGAAATTTAGGGCGATGAGATTGTAGGTTTAGGTTAAGTAGAGGTGCACGACAGTAGTCCAGTGTGCTCTCTTCATTCTAACTCTAGGTTATCTCAAACTCTAAGTTATCGTCTTACCATATAATCTTATACTTTGTATGTATTACACTTGTTTGTATTTTATATGACTTGTACATCAAAGATTTGAGAATAATAATACATATTTTTTAAATATGATTTTTCTACTTCTTAAATTCTTAAATTCGGAATATATTAACATTGTTATATATTTTGTATCTATTTTATATGTGAAGAGAATGCGAGGGAAAAAAATTAAATAACTTAAACAAAAAACAAAATTAAACCAAATTAAAAAAAAAAACATAACTTGAAAAAATAAAACACAATTAAACAACTTAAAAAAATTTAAACACAATTAAAATAAAAAAAACATTTCAAAAAACTCAAACTTAAAATAAATAGAACACAATAAATATAAAAACAAAATATAAAAAAAAAGCACAACTTAAAATAAATAAAATATAAGTAAACAACTTTTAAAAAAATAAAACACAATTAAACGTTTAAACACAATTAAAAAAAAAAAAAAAACTGGGCCGCTTGACCTGGCCCGGGACCGGGTCTACTAGGTCAGGGGCTGGTCCGTGTCGGGGTTTCCCTGTGTACTGAGCCTGGACCAGCCTGGGCCCAAGCCCACTCCTTCCTTCCTTCCTCTCCCCCCCCCCCCCCCCCCCCCCCGCCCCCCCCCCCCCCCCCCAACCACCACCACCACCACTACTATTATGATAATGGGATTCCATTCCATGCTTCCATTGGACCACTACCATTTGCGGCACTGTCCAGAATACTGCATGGGCGTTGCACATGCTAGAATCAAAATAGGGTAGGGTTCAAAGTGCGAGTTACCCGTAACCAAGCCAAATTTAAGTTGCCTACTTGACTCAACCACCCAAAATTATTTTAAAGTAGTGAAAGAAAATTACTAGTCCAATTGAGAAATCAAAATACATCCTACCGGAAAAAAATATTTGGGGCTGAATTTTAATTGTCTAAACATAATTACAAACAAAGTTTGGGTGATTGGACTGCATCCAAATTATAAAATTTATGTTATTTTTTTTGTTAATCATTAATTATAAAATTTCTTCTCTTGGAAATAATTATTTGGGGCTGAATTTTAATCATCTAAACATAATTACAAACCAAGTTTTGAGTGATTGGACTGCATCCAAACTATAAGATTTCTGTTATTATTTGCTAATCACTAATTATAAAATTTCTTCTCTCAAAATGAGGCCTTCATATCCGAAAAAACACAATCTGACAGATTGATGATTTTGTATCTAATTGCAATCAATGATGATCATATCCAATTGAATTACACATTGTTCAAATAAATAATAAAAATAATGATATTAGTCAAGGATGAGGACAACATTGAGTCATGTACGGAATTATGAAACACAAATTCTCTATACTTTCAGAGCAGCTTTATGGACCATGGTCTCTTTATGTATTTGGTGACAGCTTTTCTCGACAAGGTCCAACACCTTCTCCAAGTTCATCGCCCACGAGTTGAGGATGTCGTTACTGTCTTTGGCAGCCTGGAAGGAGACAATGCCCATGGGCCTATCAATCTTTGCGATCAGGGACTTTGATACCACCATATCTGATAAATGCCTCTCAGCTTCCTGAAGAATCAGTAGAAAAAGTGACCAAAGTTAGGAAGAAATGATAAAATAGTGGATTCGAGCAGCCCATTTTCTGAGTTATTTGTGTTGCAACTTTATTTATAAACTGCATTCCCTCCCTAATAGAAACAGAGTTGTAATTCTTTTTTGTTTAAAATATGTTTGGTATCTGATCCAGGCAAATGTTCTATCGTATACTAAATTCTAAGATATTATGAACAATCATGGTAACTTATGGTGCACTTATTAGCTAAGTCAAACTTCAGTTTCCATAACATAGTTTAATTGAAAAAAATGAAGCCTCTCCACAAAAACCACCCCAGAGAAGAAGAGCATCGACGCCACCTCAGTGAAGAAGAGCATCGACGCCACCCCAGAGAAGAAGAGCACAGAAGCCACCCCGGAGAAGAAGAGCAACCGTCCCACAGAGGTTTACTCTCCACCACGCCCACCAACAGGACCATGACAGAGAGAGGAAGAGAAGAAGATGTTTTCCATCGCAGGGACCAAGGAGACCACTGTGAAAAGCTCGGAAGGAGTGAAGCCAGAGGTTGCCGCAGATCTTCTCCGCGGGACGCTCGTCCAAGCCATAGAGGCCAGGCGCACAAGGGGAGTACCCATCAGGAGCATAGAGCTCCTGGCGTGGGAACTGAGCGTCCATCCAGTGACAGGGAGCGAATAGGGCGTTACCATTCTGCCACTTATCATGTCCATCGTCAAGAGCATAGAGCTTTTGCTACGGAAGCCGCCCGCACCTCGCCGGAGAGGGAGAGGATAGGGAAGCCTAACGCTGCGACCTACAGAAGGTCTTACGTGGAGGCTACAAAGGGAGCTATAGAGGCTTCCGATAGGGGTGATTGCAGAAGCTTAGACAGACCATCGGATAGATTCACTCCGATCAAAAAAACAGACGACGACGGGGAATGGATTCTCGTCAAGCCAAAACGCGTGAGAGAAGAGAAGAAGGCAGACAAGGCTGCCTCCTCTACCAGCTCTGCCACTCCGGTTGCCAAGAAAAACGCCCTATGCCACAAGTGCGCGGAGAGGGGACACACCATCCATGAATGTACCAATGATTGGTTCTGTTATGTGTGCAAGAGGTATGGCCATATTTCGAAGAGCTGTCCGCGTAGTGTTAAGTCGGGGAGCGCACAGTCCAAGGCGAGTGCTGAGGTTCCTTTTGTCGGGGGCGGTAGTAAACCCGTCAAAGCGGAGTCGGAGGAGAGTAGAGATGGCAGACGGATGGTGATAAGGGAGGTAATCTCTCCAACTCCGATTATGGGCGAATTTGAGAGACGTCTCACTAACTCCATCCTTCTTAAAGTACACATGGGCTTCCCATCCATTGAAGCCATCAAGGAGATTCTCTCCGATTGTGTTCGTCCCACTTCTAGATTAGATTGGGATGTTAAAAAACTTAAGGAAGATACACTAATGGTCTCTTGCAAGTCGGACGAAATTACGAGAGAACTCTTGGCCAATGGTAGTCTCGAAGGGGAAGACTTCTTCATTACCATGAGTCGGTGGTCGAGAGCTTTCGGCGCCTTGAAGGTGGATGCGAAAGCGTCTCTTTGGATAAGGCTATTCAACATCCCCCTCCAATGTTGGGTGAGATCGGGTTTTCAAAATTTGATCCATAGCTTCGGTTCTCTAGTGAGCATTGACAAGAACACCAATTTCTTATTGAGATGTGAGTATGCTAGGATCCAAGTTGCCGTAGATGATGTTAGCTTAATTCCCTCAGTGATCGTGGCACAATTTGAAGAGGAAAAATATGAGATTAAGGTGATTGTAGAGAGGAAAAAGAAGGTTTCGTTTAGGAGCGCACCTGAATACTCTGGGTCAAACTCAGATGTGGGTTGCAAACAGAGGGACAGGGAAGAAGATGAACATCACCCATCGGATCAGGCTAGGCGTAATCACAGCCATCGACTTGGGGCCCAAGATCCGGTTAGAGAAACTGACCAAGTTAGGGACCAAATCGAGTGCACAGAACAACACATACCAACGGGCCCCTCAGCAAATCTTTCCATCGGCTGCGGAGAGGAAGTACGAGTAGCTGGAGCTACACCTAGACAGCGACCTGACGTTGGCTCGGCAATCGACGCAATAGGCGAGGCAGGATCGACAGTAGTTGGCAGTACCATCAGGCCAGCTGGCTCGGCAAGAGTAGTACTAGATGAGGAAGAGGCTACAGATGCTGGCAGAAGCCTCAGGCCAGCTGTCTTCGGTCAAAAAGATAACAGAGCTTTTTGCCAGCAGAAAAAGCAACCTCAAAAGCAAGATGGGGCAGTCTTTTCGTCTGAGGTTGTTGGTCAAAAGCAACCTCAAAAGCTACATCAGTCTGAGGTTTGTGGTGCTGGGTTCGAGGGAAGGAAATTTGAAATTGGGCAGGCATCATGTGGACCCACTAAGAGTGAGGCGGAGCTAATGGGTCTAAACTCGGCCCAATTCAAGCAGGCCCTAGACTTGGCTGTGAAGTCAATTACGTTGAGTCTCCTACAAAGTGGGCCTGGGCAATGGGCTAAACAAGACCTGATACCGGAGGCAGAGAACCTAGTATCTACAACCCCCACGCAGGCATTGACAGTTATTCCTTCGGAGGCAACGCAGGTCATGTCTGGGAGGAGTGTCGGTGAGGAGTTTGGAGAGCAGAGTGACCCGGTACCCGTCGACAAAGGAGGTCCTGTCACTGTGGAGATCCAACAGGGGCTGATGGAAGATTCCACAACCATGGATGGCATTATTGGGGCCCTAGATGATGTGGGGAAGGAGAGTACAGACTCGGATGAGGAGTTTGAGAAGTGGGAGAACGAGGTTAAGGCCCTTACACCAGTCATTGAAGAGAGTGCGGAAACAGATGTTAGGGAAACAGTGAGGGGGATTGAGGAAACAAAGCGCAAAAGCAAGAGGCAAATCGATAGGTGGGGTGCGAAAGGACCTAGTGAGGAGGACCTCATTAGAGCAGCAGCAAAAGCCAAAGAGCCAATGTCAGCCTGTGGAGGTACGCTATCTATCCTTAGTTTCATTTCCGATGAAATGCTTCTTTATTATGCTACTTTGTTTGGTTTAAATATGGGATCTTCGGGTATTGAACAAAGTAGTAGAGTTGTCATTAGGGAGGAAGCTTATAGGCTGTGCCTGTAGGTTTCCCTTTCGACCCTAGATGTATAGGTTAGACGTCCATTAAAATTGTTTTCCATGTGTTACATCTTCTGGAATGTGAGAGGGATGCGCTCCAAGGTCAAGAATAGATTGGTTAACGACACGGTAGCTAGGATCCATCCAACTTTGATCGCTATCCAAGAAACTAGGATCGACCACCAGCAGGGTCATGCCTTTGAGGGACTTAGATCACTTAGGGATTTCGAGTGGCGGGATAAACCGTCTAGAGGATTATCAGGTGGTATTGCGATAGGGGTGGACTCAAAGGTCTTTGACATTATAGACGAAATCATTCAGGACTACTCTGTCACTATTATCATCAAGCGCAAAGGAGACGGCTGGGAGCACATGGTCACCTCGGTGTATGGACCATATAACACGACACAGCGGGGGGATTTTTGGGATGAATTAAAAAATATTAGGAACAGACGGACTGGCCCGTGGATCGTAGGGGGGACTTTAACATCACTAGATTTGCTTACGAACACAAGGGTAGGGGATCAAATGAGTGGGACAGGCTTCAATTCAACAGCGTTATCGACCATCTTCGTTTAATTGAAATTCAAGCGCACGATAGGAGATTCTCATGGACTAACATGCAGGCCAATCCGACCCTAGCTAAGTTAGATAGAATTCTGGTTTCGACTGATTGGGAGGATTTATTCCCCCTCGCCACGGTTAGATCTATTCCGAGACTCACGTCCGATCATGTACCACTTCTGTTAGAGTGGGAGTATGACAGGAGACCAAAGCAACGGCAACGACAATTCAGATTCGAGAAGGCATGGACGCTTAACCCTAGGTTAACAGACGTCATCAAGGAATCCTGGGAATCGCCAGTGCCGACATCGGACGCAAGAACTACATGGATCATTAAGCTTCGTCGCCTTAGAAAGCGCCTCAAGAGATGGGCAAAAGAGGAATTTGGAGAACTCAAAGAAATGAAAGAGAAACTTGGATGGAGGATCCAAGAATTAGAGAAAGCTGAAGAGGATAGAGACCTCCTCGCAAGGGAATTCGAGGAATTGACAGTCAATAGGGCAGAAATTCAGAGAATTGGGGAAATGGAAGAATGCTATTGGAGACAGAGATCGAGGGTTCAATGGCTCAAGGAAGGAGACGCTAACACCGCTTTCTTCCACAAGGTCGCTAACGGAAGACGACGCCACAACCAAATTAGAGGCTTACTAGTGGATGACGTCTGGACCGAGGACGAATCCGCCATTAGAAACCATATAGACGAGTCCTTTAGAGACCAGTTGGGGAGACGGAGAGTGCTGAGAGGAGAGATGAACACGGACATGTGGAGCGATGGGGTACTCGAGGGAAGCGAGAGACTGGAGGAACTTTTCACGGAGGAGGTACGAAAGGCTATCAAGATGTTGGGACAAGACAAAGCTCCAGGCCCAGATGGTTTCCTGATCAGCTTCTACACAAATTATTGGGCCTTTATCAAGAAAGACCTCATGGAAATTTTTCACGAGTTCTTCAGAGGGGATGCGCAGATAGATAGACTTAACTACGCGAACGTGGCCCTCATCCCAAAGAAGGCAGAAGTCCTCAGGTTTAAGGAACTTAGGCCTATTAGCCTACTCAACGGTTCATTCAAGGTCATCACGAAGACCTTGGCAAATAGATTAGCCCCTGTGCTTAATGACATTATAGGCGAGTCGCAAAGTGGTTTCATTAAAGGAAGAGACATCCTGGACAGCATTGCCTCGGCACATGAAATGGTTTATAGGGGTCACAAAGACAAGATAGATGGTTTCTTGCTAAAATTAGACTTCCAGAAGGCCTATGACACGGTGGAATGGGAATGTGTGGAGGAGGCGATGAAACTTAAAGGATTTGGCGAAAAATGGAGGATGTGGATGAAGAAGTGTACTACGAATGGCAAATCCTTTGTACTAGTCAATGGACACATAGGACGGGAAATCAGATGCAAGAGAGGGCTGAGACAGGGAGACCCGCTGTCACCACTTATCTTTGCAATAGTTGCTGATGGATTGGCCGAAATGAACAAGAGAGGAATGGAGGCAGGACTTACTGCAGGGATTACAGTCAAAGGGATTCCCAAACCGCTGTCAATCCTACAATATGCTGACGATACCTTAGTATTTGGGATGATTAAGGTGGAAGAAATTTTGGCAGTACGGGTCCTTCTTAGATGCTTCGAAATCTGGTCTGGGCTTGAGGTAAACCTGCAGAAGAGCTGCGTCACCGCTCTCTCAGACAATAGGACGGATTCCACGGATTTTACTGCTTCCTTGTTTCAATGCGACAAAAAGGGTTTCCCGCTAAAATACCTGGAAGCGCCGATTAGACCGGGAAAGTTGATCAAGGAAGACTAGATTCCCCTGGTAGAAAAGATCGAGAAGAAACTAGCAGGGTGGAAAGGGAAATTCCTGTCTCTGGGAGGTAGAATCACTCTAATCAATTCCGTCCTCAGTAGCATTCCCACCTACCTGATGTCAATCTACGAGATTCCTAGCTGGGCTATCGAAAGAATCGACAGATGTAGGCGGAAATTCCTATGGAAAGGAACGCGCGACGACAACAAAGGCATTAATCTCATCAAGTGGGAAAGAGTATGCAAAAAGAAAGAGTTTGGAGGACTGGGGATCCTTAACCTCAGAGACATGAACAAGGCCCTACTGTCAAAATGGTGGTGGAAGATGCACAAACAACGTAAGGCATGGTGGAGCAACTCCTTTATGAGATACCAAAGGAGGAAGGTGGCCAGGTTCGGAGGGAAAAGTAGATATGGAAAGGTGTCCGGTATCTGGAAAGGAATTGCTAAGGTGGGGGACATTTTCCATACTAACACTAGGTGCAAGCTGGGGAAGGGCAACAACATTAGATTCTGGAAGGATAAATGGTGTGGAGATAATACGCTACAATCACTCTACCCTGATTTAGCAATGTCAGCCAGGAGGGAGGACGCGTTAGTCATAGACATATGGAGGAATAGAAGACTGTCGCTACAGCTCACAGGGCCCCCCTCTAACGATGTCCAGGTGCAATTAATGAGGCTTAATGCGATGCTGCTGGAAGAAGACACAAGAGAGGCCACAGGAGGATGTCAGAGAATGGATCCTAAGTCAAAGCAAAATGTTCACTGTTTCATCCATGTATGGTTTCCTTAATGATGGTGGGTTAAGGAACTCACTTGCGAATACTATGTGGAAGACTAAAGCGCCCCCCAAAGTTAAGGCTTTTCTTTGGCTAGTCCTCAATAATGGTATCTTATCCAAATCTAATCTTAAGAAACGAAACATTCTGCCAGACGCTACGTGTCAACGCTGTCACAATGGAGAGGAAGACACCATTCACATCTTTTTCGTATGCCCTAGAGCTAGGTTGACTTGGGAGATCATGGGTCTGGCCTTTCATACTACTGCAGTACCGAGTTGCGTCGATGATCTATGGGGGGTTTGGAGAACTAGACACATCAGAATAGAACATAGGGGTTTGTGGGATAGTACGGTTGGGGCCATTGTGTGGAGTCTGTGGCTAGATAGGAATGATTATTGCTTTCGTAATGATAGATGCTCTTTTCATATGTTAATTCATAAAATGCTAGTTCTTACAGATACTTGACAGGTCTAGCAGGGGCTTGGAAGAAGCCGAGGTTGGATGGAGCACAGTAGCTGGAGATGGATCATATATGGGTGGACACGAGCTTTTGGTGGGAGATTACAAGCAATGCAATTGGCTATGTAGGGTGGTATTCATGTGATCAGTGATGTAACTTTTTTTGGTTGTTTTTGATGTAATTTCATTTGGTGGTTTAGATCAACCGTTGTATTAGAACGACGGTGTTTTGTTGTAATGAGCTGTACTCCTTGTTTCGTTAATCAATCATTAATGAAACCGGTGGCATAAGGCCATCTTTATTTCAAAAAAAAAAAACTTATGGTGCACTTCGTTTAGCAAGATTAGCCAAATATAACAAATGCATGGTAGAATATCCATTCGAGGAAAAAGATAAAGTTAATTTCATCGCTTTCATACACAATTACAAATATGGAATATGCAGAATAATTTGTGCATCAAAGTAAACATTGCTCATAAAAATTGTAGTAGTACAGTCACCCGAGGGCCAAAACGGTTATCAGTAAGACCTGACCTTGAATGAGGGTGAATCTAAGGAGGGCAGTGATTCACATACAAACACCTCCTCTTCTCACATCTTTATATTTTAAAGGATAATTTGTTTTGTTTTTTTTTTGTTTTTGTTTTTGTTTTTGTTTTGTTTTGGTTTTTTTTTTTGTGTGTGTGCGTGTGGGGGGGGGGGGGGGGGGGGGGGGGGGGCAAGGGCGGACCTAGAAATTTTATCGTGTGGTGGGGGTCAGAATATTACTAAAAAATTAGTATCACTAAAAAAACAGTTTCAAAATAACAGAACTCTAAATAAATATACCGTATATCTCTAAATGATAAAAACTTTTATATGAAGACAAAATTAGAACAAATAAATCTGTCTAAACCAATTAAAAAATTTAACCAAAATTGTGTGAGGTTATGTATCACTCACAAGTAATCAATAGAAACTTGCACCATACTAGAATATTCAAACATCAATAGATACTTGCACCTTTTCAAATATTCAAACATTATCTATCCCTAAAGTTAAACAAACTACAAAATTAAAATCCCTCCACAAAATCTTGAAAAGGTAAAAATTAAAGTAATACTTAATTATTTAAAAACCGCAAATTAAGTTCATGGTCATGGGAAAATAAGACAACAATGAAATTACATTTTAAAGATTACATTTTATTTTTAAAAATAGATGACCAATTTAGGCCTTTCTTGGATAACCTTGATTATGAAAAAGGGCAAAAGTCAATAAACGCCCCCATCCTTTCCATTTTAATCACGAAACCCCCCAATGTTTATTTTGAATCAAGAAACTCCCCTATGCCATAATTACGGGGACCCAAATGTCCTTTCATATTTGAATCACATATGAAGGAGAGGAGTTTCTTGATTCAAAAATATCAGGGTATTTTGGTCCAAGATTATGTCAGACATAAGTTTCTTGATTTAAAATAAAAGTTGGAGGTTTTGTGATTAAAATGGAAATGATGGGGTCATTTATTTAAATTTTCCCTATGAAGAAAGTAAATTTTAACACAATCCCAATAAAGAAAATGGTACATGTTTATTAAAAAAGAAGAGCGACATTTTGAATAGGAGTTTCTTTATTTAAAATTCTTTACTTGGTGTCTATAAGAAAGGAGCTTTAAGTAAATTTTGAATAACAAATGAGTTTAAAGTAGAAAATGAATTGTCAAACCAGTAACATAATCTGTAGTCAAGAAAGTACTCTAGACTTAATTTTTCTAAAATAAAAAAAAAAAAAAAAGAGAGAATATTCAAAAGGAGGGGTCCGAGCCTAGAAGGAACTTTGGTGAGGCCCATCAGACAATGTGGGGTCAATTTATATTACATCCCTGTAGGTTTTCAAAATTGTTCAAAGGTCCAGTTAGGATCTCAATGTTTTTGCAGAATATCTGTGGGGTCAGTCGACCCCATGGCAATACACATAGGTCCGCCCCTGGGGTGTGTGTGTGTGTGTGTGTTGTTGTTGTTGTTGTTGTTGTTGAAGAATCAAAATTTATATAAAACACAAGTATCAAAAGCTCAAATATAATTAAACTGCAACAAACCTGTAAAGAGAGACACATTAGATCAGCAAGTCTCTTTAAGGTAATCCTTGAATAATACTTGGACACCACCAATATATTCTGTAAAGAAAAAAATTAAAATAAAGATTTTGTAATTAGTAAAATGTCATATCCAAATTGCTATATGCAAAAAGATAAAGCTAAAATTGCTATATGCAAGAACTGAATAACTAAACATTCACCGCAAATTAAGTACATGTTCAATGATTCTCTGTCTTAGAGCTTCCGCTGCCTTGGCCCCTAAAGATCCTCCAAGCATGTTCACTTCGTTTTCAAACTCACCCTTGTACATCTCCCAAAGACGTGTCCACTGAATTACCTCCATGGTAACAAGCTGCTTTAACAGAAGACTGTAGATACAGAGTCAACATGAAATTCAGACATACTGGTTCAGTATAAGATCCAACAGAAAATGCAAACAAGGAAAAGGAAGAAAATATATACAGGAGGAAAACACCTACCGGAAATTGGGAATTTCTGAAAGGTTTTTATCTTCCAGAGTAGAGTTGAGAAGGCTCGACTGCATTGGTTCATGAGGAGCCAACACTAGAAACCAACAAATTTTCCTTAGCACCTGCAGTTCATTTTTTATTAGAATATCATTTTGAAAGATTTGACATAAAAGACGTAAGCGCAATCCAATTACCGGAATCCATTTGGCTGAGTCTTCTTTAATTGATGGAATATCATATATTGCTTTGTAACAGCGGCATATTTCCAGGTATTCATTGTTGTGAGAATAATAACTACACAAAAAGAATGATTCAGCCAATACCTATCCATTTACTATATCACATTAGAAACTCAGACAATCTAAAATCTAGGCAACACTAAAGCTACCTACTATAGGTAGTTAAGTAATTCTGAGGATCTGTCTGAGGAAATGGACCATCCAAGTATAGAGTATGAGAATTCATAAGTGTAAGCAACAAGAATTCACAGGCACAGACATGCAACCTAGAGTATTGAAATCCTCATTCTTAAACAAAGCAAATTGATAAAGCATTTTGACTGTCACCAGGTACTAAATGTTTATAAATGCTTCAAAAAGAAAAACAAAACAAAAACAAAACAAAAACAAAAACAAAACAGAAACAAGACAGAACAACTACTAAGTTCTGTATGATAATCCTAATGACAGTGGTACTACTGCATATTTAAGTAGAACGATGGCATATGGCATATCTAAGATACTTCTATGCAGTATGCACTTAACCATTCTTACCAGGAACAGTTAGCCAACAGCATAGTAGATACAAAACTACGACCGCCACAAATTATATTAGGTTAATCAAAATCACATGAGAATGACCAATAACAAATGTTCCTGTCATTTTAGTATTTTACATCCAGACATGGCATACTAATATTAATATAATAACAATGAGTTAAACAGAAATATATCAAAATCAAACACTAACAAGAAGATATCTGTTTTGCTCAGGTAACTTTAAAAAGACCTTTAGAGTCCAATTAAAAGAAATGTAAACAATACCTTGAAGAAAGTAAGCCGATAGATTTATATATCAACACTGGTTTTAGGACATCATCTAGAAAGGGTTAGGCTGTAAGATTTAAAAGGCTTCCACATGCAGCATCCTCGGGTTGTGTTGTAATCTCCATACAGTGTCTTCCTTCTTTTTTTTGAAATAAAAGTGACCCAGTGTCTTCCTTTTTACTAGCTTCAATCAATGCTTTTAGCAGACGCATTACTCACACTAAACTCAATCTATGGTGCTTCCTAGTAACAAACACTAAATGCTTGCAGTATAATGACTATCCCTTATCAATATATGTCTAACAGAACAATGCAGAAATACCTAACTGATACTTTTAACCAATAACAACCACATGTACCACATAGGAAGTTTGATGAAAGTTGTTACTGAAGCAAGAAGATAAAGAAGTTGCAGCTGTAGAAAGAAAATGCACGTGGGAATACGCCCATCGACAAAGCGAGAAACAAAATTGTAAACAAAACAATAAAAGAATGGAGATGCAACATCATACCGAATCATTAGCTCGTAGTATATGCGCTTTAACTCCATTAGTGAAGGGATATCTGCAGGAGCTTCTTCGACAATGTTATCACCCTCCTTAGGCTTTTTTTTTGTTTGTGATGCATCAATATCAAAAACTCGTGGACTGATTTTTCTCGACAGGATTTGCGCACGAACAATATCTTGGCGATCCAAGCACAAGCGAACCTGAGAATGACATTAAAATGGCATGTCATAGCTTAGAGACCAATAAGCCAAAACATTACTTGGAACAAAGACTAAAATGGAATCGTACTTGTTCAAGAATGAATGCAATTTTTTCTGTTTTTGCCATAGCTCCAAATGTTTCCACCTGACAACATAAGATCACTATAATAACCAAGAAATCTTGAAAAGTTTGCACGAAAAGTGCTTGCAAATATAGAAAAGAATCATGAAAACAATAGAAAATCTATGTGTTTACGCTATTAAGCTTCTGGCCTCAACTTACAGCAACTTCTTGCATCAAATCAGCAGCTTCAGCAATTAAACCCTGCTCTTCTTTGATCTTTGCAAGTTTCTTAATCAGACGTGCCCTCTCTATTTCAACATATATCTGAAAGAAAAAAACATACAGTTCAATTTTAACATGATTAACATAAAAAGTAGTGTATGTTCAATATAGAGCAAGCATGATGTGCTCACCTTCCCAGCAGAAACATTGCTCAATGTTTTGATCAACTCTATCTTTATATCAATATCAGGTGTTTCATCAATATACTGCATCGCTTGTTGGACCATGGCAGTGACAGCCTGTATGGAGGAATTGACCATTAAGAAAAAATCACCAAGATAATTAGGGAATAAGAATACTTAAAGGCTGAAGACTACATGCCACCATATGAAGGGAGTTACTAAAATTAAAATGGAAGAAATCAAAATTGTACAGATAGGAATTGGTCACCAACTTGCAGAAGTAACTAACTGGAGGCAGACCTCAGGCCATACACGTGGAACAACACATACTGATCCCTTTTGACACGCAAAAACCCATGCTAAACAAGAACAACAGCACACATGCAAAAACACATTGATCCCCTTTAACACACCATATGAAGGATGTTACTCAAAAAAAATATTAATATTAAAAAAAATCCTAATAACTGGTAAGAGAGTAAAAGTCATACAAAATTATATATTACTTTGAATAATAAAGAAATTGGAAATGGAGGATTAATTAAATTAGTAATTGGATTTTAGCAGAGTGAGCAAGGGTTGTGGATTGGTTGTAAGAGTCCATACACTGGATTTTGTGAAGGCAAGTAATTCCATCTTTCCAATTTTGAAATTCCATGGCTTTATTGACGTATATTACTCTATTGTGTTCTCTCAAAGATTGAATCGAGTAAATGACATTTCTATTTGTTGTAGAAAATCCTCGACATACAATGACTGTTCACCTTCAGCATGACACTTTTTATATGAGTGAGTTCTTTAGTAATGTTCTTTCTGGTGTTTTATAATATATTTAACCACAGTAGATATTGTATGTTGAGACCATAATACCTGTCCAGGCGTGGAACATGTCGTCCTTGATGCTGACATTCTTAGTGACATATAGCCACTCAATGTTATTTCGGTGTCTGTATTGTTGTTCTAAAATTGTTCTTAAATGTTGTTGATATTGAAATCTGTAGGGGCTAGGGGTGATTACTTCCATGTTAAATGGAGCAAATGCAGTATTGAATTAACTGAATAGAACAACCTCGTGGAATACAAGGCTTATAATGCAAATGATGTATCATGTTCATGCAATGAAGATATGAGTACTCATGTGGGTGAAAATAGGCATCAGGCATGTAAAAGAGACAGTTTATCGACCATAACCGTCTCAGTGTTGGGAATGAGCCATTGACTCCATAAGTAATTGGATCCTGAATTCAGGCCATACGCACGTGCAACACATACAGGTAGGAATGAGTCATTGACTCCAGAAGTAATTGGAGTCAGATCTCAGAGCTCAGGCCATTTGCATTTGCAACACACACACCCTAATTGGAGGCTGACATCAGCAAATACACATGTGCAACAACAACACACGCTGATTCCCTTCGACACACAAACACGTGCAACTAATTAGAGGTTGAAGTGCTGAAGTCGAGCCATACACGTATAATAATAACACTGATCCCTTTTGAAACACACCATATGAAGGGATTTACTCAAGAATAAAACGGAAAATAAAAAATATGAAGTACAGGTAGGAATGAGTACCTACCTGACTCCAGAATTAACTAACTGGAGTCTGACCTTGGGCCATAGACATGTTCAAAGACGCACATGAATCCTGTATGAGATTGGGAGTGAGAGAGAGGGGAGTGAAGTTAATGAAGTTTTGCAGAAGATGAAGAGTAGAAGCTCTTTATGACCAGATGTAATCCTCTTGAGGCATGGAAGGGCTTAGGAGTAATGGGATTAGTATGGATAACCAAGCTCTTTATAGGACTGCAGTTCTTGAGATAAAGAGAATGCAACAGGAATCTATGGGAGATGATTGTTGATAGGGGCAAAGGTGCATGGCTGTCTCTCTCTATTAGCTATTTATAAAATTAAAAAAGAGAACAAGATTATTCATATCATCAATGCATCAAACTCATACGATGCGGAAAACTTTGTTTATTTTCACGATAGAGACTTCAACAATGAATTTTAATTCACCAATTTCGGCAAGCAACGCAAAGCTTAATTGATAACAGAAGGAATCTCCATGTGGTATTGATTGGTTCTGAAACAACACTTGTTGTACTTCAAGAGTGTTAGTGAAAGCAAGTACTGAACACTCGAATGATGCAAAAACATACGTATGATGGATTGTCACTAGAGAAAAATAGTAGGAGAGACAGTTCCTTTACCACCGCAATAACCTTACATTAAGCATTTACTTCAAGCCCTTAACGGGTTAGATAAGTAGTGAATATGGATGCAAATGAGATTCCATATCATATGTTAATCCTGGAGGACATAGAATTGAAGAAACTACATGGGGAATAGATTCAAAAGTATAAAGGAGGGACACATTAGAATCTACGTCAGTATAATTAGCATAATGACAAATGTGTAAACAAAACAAAATTAAGAACACGACCCCATTATCCTAACCCATATATCCTGTTGTATTAGGTAGGGGATGGATTTTCATTCTCGTTTATAATAATTAAAACAGAAGTAGGTTAAAGTAACGTTTATGCATCTGTTTCTAGAATTAGGTAGAGTGTGATTATTAGACTCGTAAGGTTATACCAGTTTTCTTGCATACAATAAAGTTAAAATATAAATTAAATATGTATTAGTTAGATTAAATATGTTCCTACTTATCCAAACATGTGTAATTAATGCTTAGTTAAATAAGCAATAAGGAGTAAACTTCCTATTCTTTAAAACTTGCTAGAATTATGAATGTTCTCGTTGCTTATAGTTGAAATTTCTCATGATTAACGCAAATTATTGTTAAC
Source organism: Hemerocallis citrina (assembly GCA_017893485.1). Classification (NCBI taxonomy): domain Eukaryota; kingdom Viridiplantae; phylum Streptophyta; class Magnoliopsida; order Asparagales; family Asphodelaceae; genus Hemerocallis; species Hemerocallis citrina. Next base: position 145,462 of record JACEHZ010000306.1, read on the forward strand.
AAAATGCAGAGAAAAACTTTCGGACAATTTATTGTATACATCTCCTAATGACTTTCCCATCTCAACATGAAACAAGCATATCATTATACTCTCCAATCAAAAGAAAGTCAAAATACCATAATAACTATTAGATACTCGTGCACATCTTAATAGAGGAATTTTGGTTTGAAATAAATAATTTTATCGGTACTCAAACAATGTTCTCCTCAAAAGATATAGGATGCTTCATTCTATTCATAATCAATTACGATTGTGATAACACGTTGATGATTAGTTAAACATTTTTTAAAAGATTTCCTTAAAAGTACTGTGCTACAATTTTTTTGAAGTTTTATTGTCTCACCCATATATAGGTAGCACTTGCCCATTTAAATAAGGATAAATTTAGTTTCTAGTATACCGTTTGGGGCAAGGTCAAACTATTTGATATTTAGGATAAAAGGCAAAACCCTTACCCACTTGCTGTCATGCCTAGGAATAGCACATACTAGTGGCCAAATATACATCGGATGTGATATTCATGTACTTAGGAAGACTTATCACCCAGTAACGGGACTGAAAAGATGTTGCATATTTGTGAAGCTGAAAGGAATATATTATAAAATGGTTGGTTATCCAAAAATAACTATTCTAAAAGGTCACAGTTTAATGCAACTACAAACAATATAATTTTTGTGAATAAAAAATATGACAAAAGAGAACATTAAGATGAGTGAGTCAGTAGCGGAGTCAAGGGTTTTCTATAAGGTGGGCAAAGTAGGCAAAAGTAAATAGTCAATTTCAAATTCTTCCGTGTAAATATAGTTAATTTAATTAATATAGGTGAACCCAAAGCCTATCCACTAAGAAATATTTAAAGTGGGACCGTACGAAAGCCCAAGTATTTACACTAGGTGGGTGAAAAATAAAATAAAATATTGCCCAAGAAGTACAACTATATTCGGGAAAAAAGTTGAACAACAATCGCTCATAGTTTTCTCAATGAGATTTTTTTTTTGAAAACAATGCATGTTCAATATAAATATTAAATTTAGAGATATGCTTCCATAATTCTTGACCAAGGTCAACACCATTATTCATTCCGGTTATTTCCGGTTCTAACAAAGTTTGGCCAGAATTAACAAATAATTCTGGTTTTCTCGAATCTCGTAGAAGATGATAATTGATATTATTGTTTCGTCTCAAGGAAATAAAAAGAAAAAAAAATCTTTCATCTTTAATATCTTTTCTTTCTCCTCTAGCAGAGGATCTTTTTATTATTGTTTCGTCTCAAGGAAATAAAAAGAAAAAAATCTTTCATCTTTAACATCTTTTCTTTCTCCTCCAGCACCTTCCTCATCCTCCCAGTCCCGCTTCCCATTCTCCTTCCTTCTCCATCTTCTATCCATCTCCTATCCCCGACCGCACCCAACCAACCTCACCTCCCCCATGCCAACCCACCTCCCTGTCTCATGTGATCCCCTCAACATACCATGACACGATGACACATTTGCTTCCAGTACGTACCAGTTCATCCACTCCCGTGCATACTATATCCCTCAATGAATTTTACGAATTTTTACTATAGTGCCTACTTGAAATTCGAGTCAAGGACCACCTCCTCTAACTTCTTCCCCCGCTTCAAATTCAAGATCCTGTTTTGGACATAATTTTGCTCCCTCTCCGTGCAAAATCAATGACACAACCACTTTTGTCCACGGTGGAGCACCACCTTGAATTTCTCTCTTCATAAGCAACAATTTCTTCCCAAATTTAATCTCACATCACAAACACCCAAATTAGGGATTTTATTTTCAATGACAGTGAACAAATCTCTTAGTTCTCACATTTTACTTTTCAAATTCTTCAATCACAAAATACATCCCCCTCCCTCCCTCTATTTTTTTTAACGAAGTAAATCAAATATTAAGTTTTCTGATGATGGTGAAGATCATTGTACACTTTGAAGTTGTGGTTGTGTTTCTTGATTTACACTTGGGAGTGATTTCAATAATGGGTGCCTCACATGGGTTTCTATATTTAAATAGGGGATGGTGGTTGAGGTGGCAAAGGCTGTTGCAATGAATCAAGAAAGGAGGTATTGTGAATGGTTGGTTGACTGTATTTCGGAAGAAAGAGAGAAACAAGTTTTTTTCTTTTTCTTTCTTTTGTTGTAGATGGTGTACTTGCTGAAAGTTGACAGTTGAGCTATCAAGTTAAGATCAAATATGTCGAGTAGTTTTGGATCTAGTGTCTAGGACTCTAGATGAGTATTCTTGGATTCATTGTATGGCTTAATATTGCTGCAAGCATTACTCGCTCAACCAGTTTGAGTAAGATCAACAATTGATTTGCTTTAAGTTTCGAACTGACAAAATTGTGATGGGGACCATGGAAGAAAAACTCTTTAGCTTACAAGTTTCTTTAAATATGTGACCAATCAGTACTTCTTAACCTGACCAAGTATATATAACATAATTGGCTCATCTCAACCCTTCACGTAACTAACTACCATGTTTTTTTTGGCAGCAAAACCCATGGTAAAAACATAAAGAGCATGAACTCTCAACCAATGTTATTAGACTTGGGAGTTTTATGCTTTAATATTTATTTATTTTGGCACTCTTGTTTTAATGAGATCAATGGCCCAAAGAGATGCTTTATAAAAAAATTTATCATAACCACACTTGTTGGCCAGTGGGCTTGGTGCGTAAAAGGTGAACAAACAAAGGTTATGCTCTATTTATTTCATTGCGAGAAGCTGGGCAAATCAAAGCATATCATGAAGATAAGAACCTTCATACCAGTCTTTTTATTTTATTTTTATGATCTTAATGTGGTCAATTACCACCATAAGCCTCACTGCATCCGCCCCTAGACCAAATAGTAAGACACTAAAAGATAAAGAGAATGCGCACCAATCATAAGAGGTTATAACTATGCGAAGTTGGGCTTCTACCATAATTGAGGACTTACAGAAATAATTTAATAACTTGGACGGACCAGATCCAAACCAAGGTAAACAAGTTCAGCCAAACAATTATAAATAATAGCCGAGATAAAGAGCTAGCTTTTGTCACAATTTTCATCATGTTACTCCTTTCGGTCCTCCTCTTCAAATTTTTTTTGTTCGTATCTATATTCACTTTTTATAAGCATTACATTCCATCTAATTTTGATCATAATTAGGTCCCTAGGCTACTTGCCAAATTTTCTTCGAGTAGGTCATCCTCATCTAACACATAATCTAAAAGAATCAATACAAATCTATCTAACAATATGTTTAATTCAATACATCAAAGCTAACCAAACTCCACAAAATACGTACGTCAACTTCTTCGGGAAAGAAAAGAAGAAAAAACAATAAACAAACGAACCTGCTTGAGCTGCCCCCTCCTTTTGGACAGGAGAAGGATCTGATCGTTGAGAGTGTTCCAAGCGCGCGCTTTAAAGCAGAGCTCCACGATTTCGACAGCCGCCTTCTTCGTTCCGGCGACATCTCCGGCGAGCCTCATCTGCTTCTCCACGTTCAGAAGCGCGTCGATCGACGCATCCAGGTTGTTCTGATTCTCCCCCTGCAACCAATCCAAGAAAAAAACATCAACAACGCCTCTTTTACTTTACACGAAATTCAAGAGCGAAGTTTGAAGATCGAAGATCTAGAGAGAGAGATTTACCATCGTAATTGGGTGCTGCGATTTGGAACCCTAGGTTTTAATGGCGGAGGGGTTTGAGGAAGAAGAAGAAAAACTCTTCAGTGACTTGTTTTTTTATTATTAATTATTTTAATGGAGTCGGCTTGGTAGGCAAGTAAAGTACCCGAATTCAATACGAAGGGATCGATGCAAACGAGATCACTGACAAAGAGCTTTACCTCTAGACTAGTACAGCACTTGCATTAAGGACTAAGGAGGTTTGTGTGTTTAAAAAAAAACAAAACAAAACAAAAAATAAATAAATAAATAAAATAATAATAATAATAATAATCTCTACTACTATAATGGGAAAAGGCCTTAGTGTAATTTGTCCTTCTAACAACCCGTGCAACACACGTACCTGAATTTTTACTTTTAAAAATAAATATATGTATTTATTAAGCCGTGCAACGCACGTGTAAATTACTAATAATAATAAAGGGGGGGAGAGTTTGTGTAGATCTAAAATACATAGCAGACATTAAAAAAATGCTAAATTTTAAAAAAGTATACAAAGGTTTGGGCAAGTTTAAAAAAAATACACAAAGATTTTTTATAAAAAAAAGAACACAAAGTTTAAATTAAGTCCACTGAGTTAACTAGGGTTAGGGTTAGGGTTTAAAAAAACCACTTTCATCTTTCATTTTGTTTAAAAAAATAACATTAGTCTTTTATTTTGTTCAAAAAAACATCACTTAACTAATCTGGTGTTTAAATAACCCCCCTCCATCCCCAACCCTAATCCTAACTAATCCAGTGGACTTAATTTAAACTTTGAGTTCTTTTATTAAATAAATAAATAAATAAATCTTTGTGTACTTTTTTTAAACTGACTCAAATTTTTGTGTATTTTTTAAAAATTTAGCCTTAAAAAAATGTGTTACAGACATCAGGGTTAGTCTTATAAACGGGTTGAATCCTACATAAGATACACTTGTTGATCCATTAAGATTTTGTGAGTGTAAGATCACTTGGACTCGTTAAATTTTTTTAATTTGGGTTTAAGTTTTGGATTATTCAAGTTTAATATTTCTTTCAATATTAGTTTTTAGTTAGCCTGAAAACAAAACACAAGTGGTGGATGACATTGAGCCAACATAGGAGATGGTTTTAGTGCAGCAAACTCAAGTGGTGGATGAGCTCCAAGTGCAGTCATCACTAACTACAGAAGTACAACAGGAGAAAAATCTGATTATGACACTCAATTCTCAAGATGAGCTATATGCATACTTATTAAGGTCTTCACCATAACCTTTGAAGAAGAAGATTGTACAGGATCTGCAACTCTTGTTTTTGGATTTTGGGGTATAGTTGTGCTGCTCTAGGATATAGAAAGAAAGAAGTGAAAATATGTATTGGGTATAGATTTGATTTGTCTTATAGTCTTAGCTTATGTCTTCCTTGTCTTGGTTAGGTAACTGTACTTGAAAATTTGAAGTGATTTAACTTTTTTTTGTACTAGAATGACTACAATTTATTTATGAGAATCTTTGTTAAATCCAACTTTTTATGGCCTAATTTTATTAGAAATTATATCTTACAATTCTAAATCCTTTAGTGCTGGCAAATATTAATCCTTTAGATATATTTGTGGATGAACATCCTTACAGAATATTAATCTCAACAAGTTGTACCTAATACTTTTGTATCTTATTGACTTTTTTTAAGGAAAAGGTGGAGTATAACCACCTTGTTTCATTAAATAGAGTTTAACAAAATAAACCCAAAGTATTGAGTATAAGTACAATAACTAACAAGCAGAAAATAAAACATGAACCCTCCAACAAATCCCTGAAGGGTAAGACAAAACTACCAACAAAATCAAAATAATAGCAACAAAAGAAATACAACACTACAAGACTAATAGTCTTTATCGGCATTTTCACATTCACCGGCGTTTTTAAACGCCGCCGTAGATACCACCGGCATTTTATACGAACGCCGGTATAGGTTAAAACTACACCGGCGGTCGAAAAACGCCACCAAAAGGGTGTTTTCGTTTTGGATCCCGTTTTCGGCCATCACCCACACCGGCGTTTTTAAAACACCGGTGTAGACTTTTCATTTTTGCTCAAAGCTACCCCGGCGCTTGTAAAAACGCCGGGGTAGATATATGTTTTAAAAAAAAATTAATTAAGGAAAAAAACACTTTAATTTTATTGAAGGCTCAATAAAGTTATTGATTCATTCTCTTATAAATTAATAGAGTAACAGATACATAATATTTTTTTGTCATTCTGTACACAGAATAAAGAAAATAATTAAAAGAAAAAATAAACAAAAATAAATAAATTTGAAGTATCTACTCAAGTAGGAAAAGATAGGCAATTCAGGTGTATTTACTTCTTTAAAGATCACAAATGAAAAAACAACAAATATTTAACCTACAAGTACAACCATTAGAATGTTTTAAACTAATAATATACAACAATAATGCAATATCTGTTCAACCCTTGGAACTGGAATCATTACTAAATCACCCCTAAACTGGTTCAGCTAAAACCTTTATAGCAAGCTACATCATTCAACTGCCAGTTGAAATTAATGAAATAATTTCAGGGTTGCTGTTTGTTCGGCCTTTTTTTCATCATTTAAATCAAAACAAGAATCTGTAAAGCTCAGAAAGTGAATCCAAACTGATGAAAATAAATTAATTAAATGAAGGGATTCAGTACCCATCAAGTTTTTACTTCACATTTATAAACATGGTCGGATGATGACAGGACATCCATGAACAATATAAGGCCACCCAGTGCAATGGAGGGTGGGTAAACAATGCTTCGGTCAGTTGATAGTAAGGCCAATCTCGACCTCGTCGTCGTCATACTCCACCTGGAATGTTCTAGCGATCCTACCCTTAGGTCCTGATGCCGCAGCTGAAGCCCAAAAAAAAATAAGATGCATGAGAAGAGTAAGATTACTATAAAATACAATTACAAGTCCCACGAAAGTAAAAGTTAATTTTGTCTAGCCATTAAACTCAGGTCATTGCAACGATAGCGATATACCACGATTCTTTCATATATTTCCTTTTTGTAACAAATTTGGGACCTACTCACAACTCCTCATATGATAGGGGGTAATCTATAGTGCCTAGGGCTTTGAGGACTTCACTCAGAACCGATCTGCTCCTTTGCCATTCAAGGAACAAGTGGTTTCTTGTCTCCAGGGTTGCATTGCAAAAACCATAGTTGGTCTCAACTTGTGTGTAACGCCTCGAATTCCATTAACACGGTAATTCGCAGTACAACAGTATCTTTACTTTATTTCATACAATTTTACAAGGAATTTAAAAACTTTTTTTTGTACAACACTGTTCATTTTATATCAATGCAGCGAAAAATAAAGATTACAATACAAAACATGTACAATTTAATCAACAACATTTAAAACAGTCTTTAGCTTCAAATCCAGCTTTAAGCCTTGGCCAATCCAAGCCCTGCATTGAATACTGTGGGCACGTCAGTTACATACAACTGACGCAATACTATATACGGCCATCCTCGCTATGCCATAATATAGCAACTCACTTTAGCATACACAAACTTGAATGTAAAACAAAGTGTGAAAAGTGACTATCCCAAACATGTCAGTGTATGTAATGTCTTAATGCCTAATGCAGATGTTTACGCTAAGATGACACTATTGCATACTTGTTGGGATTCTATGCATCCCATACTACATAGGTCCGAGGGCAAACACCTACGTACTCCACATTAAAGGGTTTAATCCCTCGCTATGAAAACTACCAAGTTATAAATCAAGTTTTAGATGTTCCACGAGTACGGATTCCAGTCCAAGAGTCCACTGTCAAGCTTATACGGAAATCCTCATTGTGCGAACTTTCCGCAAGTGTCCCTCTAGCTCCGGTATACGCATATACACTGGAGTACGGCCTCTCATCCGCCTAACTATTTATGATCCTGGAGTCCACCGTCAAACCAATCATAGTCCCGAATTTAATTAAAGCTTGCCTTCATCGCAAGCAACCACAGTCCCGGAGTCCACCATCAAACTGGGTCTATAGTCTCGGAGTCCACCGTCAGACTATATAGAGAAAACTCACTTACGTTTGCCCAAGTTTACTACATCTCCACTTAGTGCTTAATCCTTATGCTTAAACATGAATAAATTATAACGCTTAGAGTTAGCTCACCCTCCTACCGGACTTAAATGAAATACCGAGATAGCCCATATAGCCAATTCTCACATCAATATCATTTCTTTCAACATTTGCCGGTACCTGGGTCTCACTAAGCCTCTAGATCATATCCTTTCATGTTCAATAATTATGGGTACTCAAATCCTTAAAATTCATTTTACCAATTTCCTTTATTCACATTTTATTCAATTCTTTCATCAGATTCTTGTATTTTATCAAACATGAATAACAATCTCAAACTATTCTTTTTCACCAAGCTCTTTTCTTTCATATTCATCTAAGCTTTCCCAATCCAAGGTTTATTAAGAATTAAACACCAACTCTTTTAGACTCATCATTAGAAATTTATTATCTTCATCACTACCTTCCTTTTATCACAAATCAACTTTTATTATCTTAATTTTATACATTCTTCTTAAATATCAATCTCATTTATCACTAGAATATAACTCTTAAATCTCCAAAATACATTTAAAAATAGTGAGAAATACTTTCAGTTGTCCCCATAATATTTTAAAACATTTGTATAATTTTTCTAGATTTTTAAAACTCAAAAGAACCCCCCAAAAAAATGCACATATGTGCATAGCAGGGCTCAAACCCGAGACCCCAGATCCCCCTCGAGCGCCACATGGCGACCCCAGAGTGCACGCTCTAGCCACTAAGGCTAAGTGCGCCAATTGATATATTGTGGGGCTAATTCCTTAAGTATCTAAACTCCCGCTTTCTCTGACTTTTAAAAAAATGTTTTCTCCCACAGTCGGTAGACCCAAGACTCGAACCAGCGCCAATAGCAAGGCGTCAGATCACCTACCCACTGAGCCGAAGCTCAGATCACAACATCTATAGGGTTTAATTCATTAAGTATCCGATCTCCGTTAAATCTCATTTTTCTACATTTTCAACTATTTTAAATTTCCATTCTTTTTCCCAAAATTGATATCATAAAAAAATATAGTTCTAGACTCCAGAATTCCCCCTTTACTGATGTTAATGATAATTAAGAGGATTTGTCCCCATTTCATGTACATATTCATTTTAAAACATATAAATATAAAATTTGATTTATTTGCAACTATCTCTTTTCTTCAAATTAATGCTATTACTTTGTATTAATAGCTCTCCAAAATTAGTACTTTACTGATTTTATTCACATTAATGAAGATTTAACTTCAGTTTTCTCAAATTAATCCTTTCTTTTTCTTATATGAAATATAATACAAAATCACAACTAGTTAATTTTTCTACTCACTTTAATACAACTTTCCTTTTGTTCTACTATGACCATTTCTTCCCCCAAAATTATTTCTAATTTTTCCTTTCTTTTTAACCACATTTCATACACAAAATTTCAACTAATTTGTAAGAGACACAAAATTGCATGCAATAATCAAGTTGTTCATTTGTGCCTAACAATTCTACACATGCTTCTAATTAATTTTTCTCCATTCTAATCTACCAATCAATTTATATACTTCACATTAACATACAATGAATTCCATGATTTTTCTACCATTAGCATTCTTTATCACTACAACATGCATCAATTTAGCTAGTAGAATTTATTAAATCAACCAAAATCAACCATAAAACACCTAGGCATGATTTCTATACTATCTAGAAAATAAGAAGATACATCCACCCCTTATGTTGCCAAAGATGAAAAACTCCTAGAAAGAAAGCTCCTAGCTCCACACCAATGGTCTAGCCCACCTCCTCCATGCAACCCGCAAGCTCCTAGCTCCAATGAAGAAGAAACCGGCCTCACTCTTGCTCTCTTTCTTTTTCTCTCTTTTTTGATCTTTTGATTTGATTAATTTTAGTGCAAATGTTAATGAATAGGTGTATGTATTTATAGGACATTTGTGTGGTGGAAAATGATCTCCACTACTCAAGTAACCACCCTACTACCCACACTATCGCCCCACTTGTATCGCCTCGAATTTCCAATATAATATCTCAGAAATACGTGGCATAATTCCCAGCATCAACCTCAATTGTAATAGTAAACATAGCCAAAACACAGATACATTTTTCAAACTTTTATTACATTAATTCATTACAAAACACAGCGGAAAAACAAACACCTTGAATTATAATCTTTTCTTTTACAACATATTCTTTTACAATTTACTTAAGCCATATCATCAATTCTATCTCATGCATCCAGATCCCAAGCTATAGGCCCCTACTTGTAAAACATGAGGCTAGAGATAACCATAACCCCCAAAACTACAGGGGTCAGCCATAACGGTGTAAGTGACATCGAAAGAAATGCAACATAAATAAAGCATAAAAGATAAAGTTATAAACAACATATATCAACAATAATAACAATGGAATATGAAGTAACAACAAATAAAATATGAAAACATCAAGTGAAACTAGACTAAGTGTCAAGTGTAGGAAAAACAGAAAGCAACATGCATAAAACCAAGTCAAGAAAATATCAATGCTATATGCTGACTCTCTAATGCATACTTGTCGGATTCTATGCATCCCACAATACATAGGTCCGGTGCAAGTCCTTATCGTTCTCCACTTTATAGGGTTAAATTCCTCGTTATGCAACTATTCCTACTACGGTGATGGAAACAAGATTCAGAATACTCCGCGAATAGGCATCACAACCCTCGACGCGCAAGCATCATGTAAGAATAGCTCAACAAAACCGGAGAATCACCTCTCTGCCGTGAGCACCACGAATAGGCTTGCGAGGCCCTCGACGTGCAGATACACCAAGTACATCCCGTGAATAGGCCCGCCAACCCTCAACACGTGAATGCACCCTGCATGCTCCGTAAATAGGCCTGCAGACCCTCGACATGGGAACATACAAATGTCCTCTCGAAACAGAACAACACACAAGTCCTGGAACGCATCCGTTCGACCCAAACCAAGAGCATATACTTACATTTTCCAAGTTCCATCATATCTCCACTAGTGCCTGTCCTTAAGTTGGTTATTATTAAAAACACAAAAATTCCCCTTCTCTAGAGTTAGTGCATCCTGCCAGACTTAATTCCACAACAACAATCCCAAGATCCCACTGGTCTAAATCCACAAAATCTCATCTGCCGATTCATAGGACTCCCACGCAACTCCTAGAGATTCACAAAACGAATATCAACACCAAAACTCCCAATAAAACTCATAAATGCACCATCAAAACAATTATATGAAGAAAACTTCTCAAATCAACAAAAATCCAAATCTATATAATGTACTCATAAAATTCCAAAATTCAAATAAAATATTAAATCCATTAAATAACAGAAAAACATATTTCTAAGTCGTAGAATATCAGAATATATAAATTATTTCAAAGAAAACATATATATGAGGTTATAGAAATACAAGTTTGAACAAAAATACAACCTTTTATAAAATACTATAATTCGTAGCAAAGCATCATTTAAAACAGTAGATTAATAATCCATAATAGAAGAAATAATCATTTAAAGAAACGTCAGAAAACTCAAGAAATCCATCAGTCAGAACAATGACAGTCGACTGTGCTGCGAAAATCCGAAAACTCAATAAAGTTCATCAGCCAGGACAATGACAATCGACTATTGAGCATGGTCAGTCGACTGTCCTGCAAAAATCCAAAATTCAAGAAAATCGACAGTTGACTTCAGTTCAAAGACGAAGCAGTCGATTGTTATTGCAAACAAAATCCAAAATCAGTAACTGACCAGTTGACTGTCGACTTTAGTTTGGTCGACTGTCAACTATAGCAGGTTGCAGTTTGAAGGTCCGTGCATGTTTTAAACTGATACGACGATAAAACTTTGTGAAACCAAAATTAATCTTCCTGAGATGATCAAATATAACTTGTATAATATATATGAGTTTATAAAACAAATCAAAACCACATCAAATCCATAAAATAGCAAATTCCATCGAAATCTTCAAAATTGTGAATATAGATACATATATGTGTATATGTGTGTGTTTTGCATCAGTTAAAGCGTCAAGTCTCATCAATTAAAAGTAGTAAAGGTTTCAAATCAACTCAGATTCAAAACAATTGAAATCCAATTAAAACTCTATAAAAAAAACTCACGAAATCTCAAAAACAGTTCATATGAATGTGAAAGCATGTATGTGTGTACTTGTGCATGTTTGTATCAGCGAAAGCATTAAAGAACTTGTTGTGTGTGTGTGTGTGTGTGTGTGTGTGTGTATATATATATATATATGTAGTATAAAGTATATATATGTAGTATAAAGTTCAAAATACATCTCAGTACCCAAACCAACAGTCGAAACCATCAAAACATCACAAACCCCAACTTTCGGTTTGTACACAATCAGACCCGAAAACTCAAAACCCCCCTCTTACTCAAAACTCAATCTTTTCATTCAATAACCCATATTGCAACTTATTAAACTTATGCACAAACACTCACCATAGTTTACTCATGAATATATGCTATTACAATCAAGTTTACTTCATCAAACATCATAACAATACATGTATAAGCATATTATCACTAAAGAACTCAACGTTATTCTCTTTTATGCAGTATCATCATACAACTCAATATATACATTCAAATCAGCAATAATATGAATGGAAACATCTTACTCATGATTTCTATTAAGTTCTTTAACAATCTCAAGTCATCAAATTAGGATTTCAATCATCAATAATATAGTTTCATGAAAAGGATTCAATTTTTGTTCATCTACTCATCAAAAATTCATTATATCTTCATCCAATCCCAAATATGTTTTCTAATAGACAAACCATCACATACAACATGCATAGAGCAAATGAAAACAAACATATGTCACTCATCTTATTGAAGAATCAACCGAAGAAAAATAAAGAGAATAAAAAAAATCCTTCAAGAAAACCAAGATCCTCGCTTTAAAACTTCAAGAAATAATAATAAGAAATCCCTTTGTGTTTTGCAGCAAAGAGACGGCTGCACCCCACCTTAAATAGGTCGGGATTCCAGGAAATTAGGGTTTTGAATAAATTTGTAAAATACATCTTTTAAATATACATTTACATATATAGATCCTTATACATGGAAATTAAATAAAACCAACTTAATTGAGATTTAAAAACAAAACCACCCACTGTACAATCAGCCGGCACTGTTTTGGAAACCTAGAAAAACAAAATTTGCACTTTTGCCCCTCTAAGTGGCAATTTTGCGAAAAGACCCCTTTTTATCAAAACTTGCAAAATAAGTCAAATTCATTATATAAAAAAAGTAAACTATTTACCTCTAAGTTGACTAGGCATCGTGCCTCGCCCAAAAAATCCGATAATCCGAAGTTTTCACTCCAAGTGGTAATTTTGCACAAAAGTCTCTCCTTTTGTAATATTTGCAAATAGGTCAAATAATTATCAGAAAAATCCAGAAAATTCACAAATCATATCTAATAATAAATAATTGGTTTCCCCAAAATAATTTTTGACTTTGAACTTCCCAAGAAAATATTTGCGCGTGTTTTGCACATGTAAAAAGATAAATTTCAGAAAAATATTTATTAAATCTCCAAAAATCATTTTAATTCATTTATTAATCTTAAAAGCATTATTTAAAAAGTTTGGGGTATTACATCACTCCTTCCTTAGAAAAGTTCTGTCCTCAGAACTACTACTAATATGGTCCAAACAAAATAAGCAAAAGGAATTGAAATTTCATAAATGGAAATATACCATTACACAAGAGAATGTAATCTAACAAAAGGAATACAATTCAACTCAAAGAGTAAAATTATACAAAAGAATACAATCATACAAAAAGTTTAGGAAAAACCTTCCGCATGCGATCCTTCGACTCCCAATTAGCTTCCGATGCGCAACTCTAATAACTTGCCTTCAGAAACCTGCTGCAACATCTTCTGAATCTCTGCATCTAACATTTGACCTTCCACCGTCTGCTTCAACCTTTTGAGGATCTGTGGCCACTCCCTCCTTAGAAAGGATATGACCAAGAAAAGCTACCCCAATCTTACAAAACTCACACTTCGACAACTTGGTATACAAGTTATGCTCCTGCAGCTTCTGTAATACCTCTGTCAAGTGCATAGAATGCTCTTCCTCCGACTTTGAACCTGATAATACCCCTTTATTCACCAATTTCTGAACCTACTTCTGACTTCATCTGGAATTGTCAACTTAGATACCATAGTAGTCACTTTCGGGTCCTTCTTCTTCTCCCAAAAAGTCACTGCGAAAGCACCTGGTGCTTTCACTAACACCTATTCCTCTCGCATTCAATTGTGGCATCATATATTGCCATCCAATCAATGCCCACAATAACATCCACACCCCAAACTTGCAGCTCAATGAGATCAATACCAAATAATCTCCCACCAATCTCGATATCACATCCTTCGTAATATTGATCAGCAATCAATTCTTCCCCTGATGGAGTTGCCATTGTCAAGGCTCTGCCTGGAAACACTTTAGCAAAAATTGGGCGTCACAAATGTATGCAAGAACCAGTATCAAATAAAACTTTTGCTTTTATTCCATTAACCAAAACAAATTCTGTTTCATGGAGAATGATACTCAAATCTCCAATTTATTCTTAAATAAAGTTTTACTTAATACATAAATTAATGAATTCAAAATTCTTGCACACCCCGGATCACATCCTCTGAGTTGCCCACATCCTCCTCAGTCAATGCGAACACTCGCCCTACCTTTGAACTTTGCCTCCACCTGCACCATCCTTCTTCAACTGCGGACAACTTGGTCTGAGATGCCCTTCACGACCACACTAATAACAAACCTGCGCCTTCCGAGGCTTGGTGCATGCTGCCTGATAATGACCTGCCTCTCCACAGTTGAAACAAGTCACGCCTTGAATTGCAGGTGCCTTCTGCACTGGCCTACTGATCTTGCCCTGCTTCTCTGGGAACTCCTTCTCACTCTGACTAACTGCTAGCCTCTTGTTCCTGCTCCAGGTTTCCTGCTTCTTCTGGAACTGGTCCATATCCTTTTCTGTCATAGCTACTCTCCTGACCAGCTTATCAAACCTCCGTATGCCCAACGGAATCATCCTCGACCTCAAATTTGGCCTCAAGCCCTGCTCGAATTTCTTGGCCTTCTTCGCTTCATCCACAATCAGCTCTGGTGCATACCTTGATAGCTGAGCGAACTTAGTCTCATATTCACGCGCTATCATGCTGCCTTGTTGCAGATTCAATAATTATGTTGCCTTCTTCTGCTGAATATCCAGGGGGAAGAAACAATCCCTGAACTCATCCAGAAAAGTCTCCCAAGTCACTTGCTGGTCCCCAAAAGTCCTCTTCACTGACAGCGACCAAACGCTAGCATCCTTCTCTAACTGCATCGTAGCCAATTTCACCTTATTGACTGCTGGGATTTCGAAAGCTTTGAAGATCATCTCTATCTGTCTAATCCAATCATCAGCCTCATTTGGATCAGACTGCCCCTCAAACACAGGCTGCTTCATCTGCTTGAAGGACTCAACCTGCTTGATCGGATCATCGTTAACAAACACTGGTCCAGCCCCCTGATTCTGATTCTGATTCTGTGTTATGCTAGTTGCCATGAATGTGTTTAAGGTCTGATACACCCTGATAATCTCAGTCTCAAGATCAAGTCCTGTCCCATGGGAACCTTCAGCCCCATCACCATTACCACCATTCTTGGTCCTCGGTCTTACCATTATACTGAATACTGCAAAATGAGGGTAAAGTTAGAGCATCACAACACAATTCATATTCATATCCATACCCCAGGGCAAAACTTCAGTCATACCCTAGGCTAAAACATAATGTTCTAACTCTATGTGATACTCACACTCTAATGTCCACGCCTAGGTACTCACGCTATAGTGTCCACACCTAGGTTTATTTTTACACTATGTTTATTGTTACTATTGAAGCATGCTCTGATACCAACCTCTGTAGCATCCTGAATTTTCAATATAATATCTCAGAAATACATGACATAATTCTCAGCATCAACCTCAATTGTAATAGAAAACATAGACCAAACACAGATAAAATTTTCAAACTTTTATTATATTAATTCATTACAAAACACAGCGGAAAAACAAACACCTTGAATTACAATCTTTTCTTTTACAACATATTCTTTTACAATTTACATAAGCCATATCATCAATTCTATTTCATGCATCCAGATCCCAAGCTATAGGCCCCTACTTGTAAAATATGAGGCTAGAGATAACCCTAACCCCCAAAACTACAGGGGTCAGCCATAACAGTGTGAGTGACATCAAAAGAAATGCAACATAAATAAAGCATAAAAGATAAAGTTATAAACAACATATATCAACAATAATAACAATGGAATATGAAGTAACAACAAATAAAATATGAAAACATCAAGTAAAACTAGACTAAATGTCAAGTGTAGGAAAAACAGAAAACAACATGCATAAAACCAAGTCAAGAAAACATCAATGCTATATGCTGACTCTCTAATGCATACTTGTCGGATTCTATGCATCCCACAATACATAGGTCCGGTGCAAGCCCTTATCGTTCTCTACTTTATAGGGTTAAATCCCTTGTTATGCAACTAATCCTACTACAGTGATGGAAACCAGATTCAAAATACTCCGCGATAGGCATCACAACCCTCGACGAGCAAGCATCATGTAAGAATAGCTCAACAAAACCGGAGAATCACCTCTCTATCGTGTACCCCACGAATAGGCTTGCAAGGCCCTCGACGTGCTGATACACCAGGTACATTCCGTAAATAGGCCCGCCGACCCTAAACACGCGAATGCACTCTGCATGCTCCATGAATAGGCCTGCAAGCCTTCGACACGTGAACATACAAATGTCCTCTCGATACAAAACAACACACAAGTCCTGGAACACATCCGTTCGATCCAAACCAAGAGCATATACTTACGTTTCTCAAATTCCATCACATCTCCATTAGTGCTTGTCCTTAAGTTGGTTATTATTAAAAACACAAAAATTCTCTTTCTCTAGAGTTAGTGCACCCTGTCGGACTTAATTCCACAATAACAAACCCAAGACCCCACTGGTCTAAATCCACAAAATCTCATCTTCCGGTTCACAGGACTCCCACTCAACTCCTAGAGATTCACAGAATGAATATCAACACCAAAACTCCCAATAAAACTCACAAATCCATCATCAAAACAATTAGATGAAGAAAACTTCTCAAATCAACAAAAATCCAAATTTATATAATTTACTCATAAAATTCCAGAATTCAAATAAAATATTAAATCCATTAAATATCAGAAAATCATATTTTTAAGTCGTAGAATATCAGAAGATATCAATTACTTCAAAGAAAACATATATATGAGGTTACAGAAATACAAGTTTGAACAAAATACAACCCTTTGTAAAATACTGTAATCCGTAGCAAAATATCATTTAAAACAGTAGATTCATAATCCATAATCGAAGAAATAATCATTTAAAGAAACGTCAGAAAACTCAAGAAATCCATTAGCCAGAACAATGACCGTCGACTGTCGCAAATGGCTAGTCGACTGTCCTGCAAAAATCCGAAAACTCAATAAAGCTCATCAACCAGGACAGTGACAGTCGACTATTGAGCATGGTCAGTCGACTGTCCTGCGAAAATCCAAAATTCAAGAAAACTGAAAGTCAACTGTCGACTTCAGTTCAAAGAAGAAGCAGTCGGCTGTTATTGCAAACAAAATCCAAAATCAGTAACTGACCAGTCGACTGTCGACTTTAGTTCGGTCGACTGTCAACTATAGCAGGTTGTAGTTTGAAGGTCTGTGCATGTTTTAAACTGATACAACAATAAAACTTTGTAAAACCAAAATTAATCTTACTGAGATGATCAAATATAACTTGTATAAAATATAGGAGTTTTTAAACAAATTAAAACCATATCAAATCCATAAAAGAGAAAATTCCATCGAAATCTTCAAAATAGTGAATATAAATACATATATGTGTATATGTGTGTGTTTTGGATCAGTTAAAGCATCAAGTCTCTTCAATTAAAAGTAGTAAACGTTTCAAATCAACTCAGATTCAAAACAATTGAAATCCAATTAAAACTCTATAAAAAAAACTCAGGAAATCTCAAAAACAGTTCATATGAATGTGAAAGCATGTATGTGTGTACTTGTGCATGTTTGTATCAGCGAAAGCACATATTGTGTGCGTGCGTGCGTGCGTGCGTGCGTGCGTGCGTGCGTGCGTGCGTGCGTGCGTGCGTGTGTGTGTGTGTGTGTGTTAAAAGGGATATGAGTAACTTGCTCATTTAATAAATGAGAAAATGATGAGGTGGCATGCATGTGATACATTGAGTATCTAACCACTTTTAGGATTTCCCAATCACATGCATGCCACATCATCACTTGCTCATTTACTAAATGAGCAAATTGTTCATACCCCTTTTCCCCATATATATATAGTATAAATTTCAAAATCCATCTCAGTACCCAAACCAACTCACAGCTAGTCGAAACTAGTAAAACATCAAAAACCCAAACTTTTGGTCTGTACACAATTAGACACGAAAAACTCAAAATCCCCCTCTTACTCAAAACTCAATCTTTTCATTCAATAACCCATATTGCAACTTATTAAACTTATGCACAAACACTCACCATAGTTTACTCATGAATACATGCTATTACAATCAAGTTTACTTCATTAAACATCATAACAATACATGTATAAGCCTATTATCACTAAAGAACTCAACTTTATTCTCTTTTATGCAGTATCATCATACAACTCAATATATACATTAAAATCAGCAATAATATGATTGGAAACATTTTACTCATGATTTCTATTAAGTTCTTTAACAATCTCAAGTCATCAAATTACGGTTTCAATCATCAATAATATAGTTTCATGAAAAAAATTCAATTTTTGTTCATCTACTCATCAACAATTCATTATATCTTCATCCAATCCCTAATATGTTTTCTAATAGACAAACCATCACATACAACATGCATAGAGCAAATGAAAACAAACATATATCACCCACCTTATTAAAGAATCAACCGAAGAAAAATAAAGAGAATAAAAAAAATCCTTCATTTCGCAAGAAAACCAAGATCCTTGCTTTAAAACTTCAAGAAATAATAATAAGAAATTCCTTTGTGTTTTGCAGCAAAGCGACGGCTGCACCCCCACCTTAAAAAGGCAGGGATTCCAAGAAATTAGGGTTTTGAATAGATTTGTAAAATACCTCTTTTAAATATACCTTTACATCAAAAATATACCTTTACATATATAGATCCTTAGAGCATCTGTAGTCGTTTGCCAAATATCGATAAAATGGATATTTGGCAAACGAACGCGCTGCACTCGTTTGCCAAATATTCATTTTATCGAAAAATCGCTACAGTCGATTGCTATAAATGAGAATCGATATAGCATTTATCGATAAGTGAGGGACGGCATTCAAAATGCCGTCCGTTCGAAAAAATTATAATTTTTTCGATTTTTTTAACGCCAAAAAGTAATTAAAAAACCCATCAAAAAGCACCTCGAACGGCACTCGATGTGCCGTCTGTCACCTTCCTCATTTCCCGGACGGCACTTGAAGTGCCATCCGTCGAGTTTTATTAAAAAAATTTTTTTTTGCGTAACACCACTTGCATCAGCATTAGCTAAAACAGAAAACTCCAACAGAATTCAACACCAAAGAAAGGTCTCTTCTTTCTAATGTACACCTATTGACCACACAGTTGGATGGTTGATTGTCTGTAGATCAAAGAATTGCAACTCATATCTATATCAGCCAAAACAAATCATGGAGCTGTGTTGGACGGCACTTCATGTGCCGTCCTTGACTTACGGTTGGCTTGCTTTTTTTTTTTTTTTGGTTAACGGACGGCACTTCATGTGCCGTCTGACGAATGCAGGCGTTTTTTTGGCGCTTTTCTCCTCCGACGGCACTTCATGTGTCGTCACTTAATATTATATTATAGTTTGCTAAAAAATAGCTTTGGACGAGTGCAGCATAATTGAAAATCCTATTTCTATTTATCCATATATGGATATTTTTACCGTAAACGACTACAGATGCTCTTATACATGAAAATTAAATAAAACCAACTTAATTGAGATTTTAAAAAAACACCACCCACTCTACAATCAGCTGGCACTGTTTTGAAAACCCAGAAAAATGAAATTTGCACTTTTGCCTGGCAATTTTGCGAAAAGACCCCTTTTTTTATCAAAACTTGCAAAATAAGTCAAATTTATTGTAAAAAAAAGGTAAACTCTTTAAATCTGAGTTGACTAGGCATCATGCCCCGCCCAAAAAATCCGAAAATCTGGAGTTTTCACTCCAAGTGGTAATTTTGCACAAAAATCCATCTTTTTGTAATATTTGCAAATAGGTTAAATAATTATCAGAAAAATCCAGAAAATTCACAAATCATATCTAATAATAAATAATGGGTTTGCCCCAAATATTTTTTTACTTTAAACTTCCCAAGAAAATATTTGCGTGTTTTGCACGTGTAAAAAGATAAATTTCAGAAAAACATTTATTAAATCACCAAAAATCATTTTAATTCATTTATTAATCTTAAAAGCATTATTTAAAAAATCTGAGGTATTACACCACTCTCCCTCTCTCTCTTGAATAGGCTGGCCACTTCTCTTTTATGCACAAAACACGTGCACGTGTTTCACACATGCACACCCTCTCATTTTATTAATTAATTGTTTTTAGTTATACCCTAGGTGCTTGTTACAAAACAAGTGTAGAAAAATAAATGTAGGATTTTATTTGTGGGCTTCTTATTGGGATTTTATTATTTTTATTTATTTCTAATGGGCTTAAATTTATCTTTTAGGCCTATGCACTCTAATTAAGAAAGAACAATAAAATGAGACAAAATAAATAAAAGAAAACTTATGCATAACTTATGAAATTCTAAACAATGAAACAAAATTGCACGTGTGTTGCAGTGCAAAAATGAAAAATGTATTTTTATTCTAAAATTACTACGAGATGTTACATTGTGGTTGTTTTTTCACTACATTTTCTCTAGTTAAAATTGTGTCGTTGAGAACTAGCCACAGGAAAACTCTGACTTTCAAAGGGGAATTCGCCTTCCACAGAATCGACGACCAACTCGGTCTACCTCTCCAAAAGTGGATGTGGTTATAAAGGGAATGGATCATAAAGGATCCAGAATTTTCCAAACCCCACGCTTTGCGATCCGGGCCATGCTAGTATTTCACTCCCAACAAAGTGATGTATTCTTGCAGAGACATTAAGCGTAATTGGGACTCATGCATCTTCAGAATTTGAAAGAGGGTTTCCATGAACCCCTTTTCCAAGTATTGGCCACAAAGACATGAGGATGAGTAGCAATCTTATCGAGGTCCGGGAATAGGTCGCATAAGGTATGAGCTACACACCATTTATCTCACTAGAACTTGGTCAACATGCCACTGTCGATGAAAGATGTTACCCCAAAACTGAAAGAGTCATGTGCTATCCACCACCATTTACCTAGAAGTGCTAGATTCATATCTCTCCGGTTGATAACCTCCAACTCGTCGTGAGTCTTCTTCATACATACCTTCTCCCACCTGATAAGATGGTAACCTCTTATGTCATTATTAGCTCCTTTCCAGAGGAATCTCTTTTCGAAATCGGTCGATCCTCTGGATGGCCCATTTAGACAACTCAAAAAAAAGACATGTAGTAGGTTAGGAGATTGGATAGGACTGCGTTGATGAGTGTGCCTCTCCATCCAAGAGAAATGGTTTTCTTTTCCAACCTAACGGTCTATATTCAACTCTGTTGATGATCGGTAACCAATCCGATTTTTTCCGTTTACCTAGAAGAATAGGTGACCCCAGGTATTTGAATGGGAACCTACCAATACGGCAATTCAGGATGGATGCATCTTTGTGCCTCATCTTCTGACATGACAATAGGGATAAGAGCACTCTTATGAAAGTTCATACGCAGACTGGACCATGCCTCAAAGCAGTACAGGTCTCCTTTGAAGGCAATGGTTTCCCCCAACTCCCATTACTAAAGAGTAGGGTGTCGTCAGTGTATTGAAGGATTGTATAGTCTAGTCGGTTACGCCCACAAGCTACCGGGGCGATCCTGTAACACCCCAAATTCCATTTATATGTAATTTGTAGTACAACATGATCTTTTACTTCATTTCGTACAATTTTACAAGGAAATTAATTTTTTTTATTACACAACAATGTTTATTACAGAGTTACACAACGGAAGTTAAATAAGAATACAATCATGAAATACAACTCTAATATCGGCAGCTTTAATCATGAATATATTCTTCAATCATCTTTAAGTTCTTGCCAATCCAATCAAGCCCTGCACTGAAAAACTGTGGGCACATCAGTTGCTTACAACCGACGCATTGTTATAAATAGCGATCCTCTTTATGTTGTATTATAACGAAATCTCTTACTTTAAAAATCACAAACTTGAATGCATATAAAAGTATAAATGTTGGATCCTGTAGGCAGGGCAACAAACACTAGAGGGGGGGGGGGGTGAATAGTGTTTATAAGAATAAATTGCGGAATAGAGATTTTTCTTCTGTACAGTCGACTTAAGGGATAAACCAGTCGACTGAATTAACAAAATGAAAAAGTAATTTAAACAGGTCTGTGAAGTCGACTTAGAGTTGACACAGTCGACTTAACATACAGAAATCTTTCAGAATATACGAGTCTGACCAGTCGACCTATCAAGTACTCAGTCGACTATCCAGACAAGTTTCACAGTAAAAACACGAACTGAGAAAATATAAATGCAAGTAGAGAGATACAACTACAGAGTGCACACGATGTATCCTGGTTCGGTCCTTCCGACCTACATCCAGTCCCCAAGCAACCCACTTGAGATTTCCACTATTCTTGAAAAAATTTTACAAGAATACCCTACGGCGTTCAGACAACAACCTTGTCTAACCCGTAGTCCTTTCTCTCAACCAGAGAAAGCAACCCACTCTTCCACCAAGAGTGAAAAACCTGACTCTACACTCTAGAGTCCTACTCTCCAACCGAGAGGAAAAGAAAACAATAAAAATTGTTTACAATCAACCTATAGCCTTGTTTGTGATTGTGATATAGTACGTGGCTAAATGGTTGACTTCTATATCCAGTCCAGAACGAAATCAAATGTTATACTGGACTAAAGACAGAGAACCAAGTCTTAGTGAATTGAAAGCTTTAATCTCTTGAAAGTATGAAAACTTAAGATCTCAAAAAAATGCTTGGAGTATTAGTAAGTTTTTACAGTGGATTCTAACCTCTATTTATAGAGTTGGATACACTGGACGTTGGGAAACAGTTGCTCCAACTGTCATCCAACGGAAAAAATGATTTGAATTTGAAAAAGCGATTTTAAAAATATAAAACTGTCAAACGCACTTGAACAGTCGACTGGGTTGCCATAATGAGTCGACTGATCAGAGTTTGAATAAGATTAGGCAGTTTTATACCAACTCAGTCGACTGGAACAAGTAGCAGTCGACTGGTACTCAACAGCTAATCTAGTTCAAGCTGTTTTGACTTTTGGTTTTGAAAAACACACATTTAGAATGAGTTATATGTGAGTGTATGTGTGTGTGACAAGGCTGTACATCATTCTAAGACTCAAAATAAAAAATATTACATTTGTTTTACAAGACAAAAATAAATGTCATTGAAACAGGTCTTGACTTGAGTCTTTGAGTGAAGCCTTTGTCAATATCTAGAGCTTGTGCTTGTTCATTTGTTCAGCTGTATAGAAATGAGGCCTGTGTGTATACAACCTGCAATTATATAGTATAGCATAGATACATGTTGCAGTGTGTTGTAATCATCAAAATCAAGAATCAACAATAAAGAGTGACTATCCTAAATATGTCAGTGTATGATACGACTTAATGCCTAATGTAGATGTTATACTACAATGAAACTAATGCATACTTGTTCGGATTATATGCACCCCATCCTACATAGGTCCAAGGGTAAGTACCTACGTATTCCACATTATAGGGTTAGATCCATCGCCATGCATCCAACTACTATGACTACTACAAGGTTCAGACACTTTGCAAGTATTGGCTCTCGCCCTTGGAATACTGGAGATCAATCCCACTCCGTGGATCATTCTGTGGCCCTTACGTCCATCGTCCAGGAATACTAGGGATCGTCTCACTCCGTAGGTCATCTTGAAGCCCTCATTGCATAAGTATCCCATGAGCGTTGCTCTCGTCCCAGAATACTGGAGATCATTTTCGCTTCGTGAATCATTCTGTGGCCCTTACGTCCATTGTCCCAGAATACTGGGAACTGTCCCTCTCCAAAGATCATTCTGGAGTTCATAACTCACGTTTGCTCTAGTTTCATCATTTCACCAACTAGTGTTTGTCCTTAAGTTTGAAACATGAATAATAAAACTACCTGAAGCTAACTTACCCTCCTACCGGGCTTAAACAATACACTGAGAACGATAACCCATATTGGTCCTTTCTCAAAAATCAATTAATCATTTTCAACACTTACCGGTACCTGGGTCTCACTAAGCCTCTATAATCAATATCTTTCATGTTCAATAACTTGGGGTACTCATACCCTTATAACTCATGTTTATGTATTCATATTTCATTCAAATTCTCATTTATTCTTATTTATTCAGCAAGAAGTAAAATCTCAAACTATTCACTTTCACAATACATTTCTCATATTCATCAAATTTTTTTCAATATAAGTTAATTAAGATTAAAACACAATCTCTTTAAAATTCATCATTGAAAAATTCATCTCATCATTTTCCTTTGATTTATTTTGAATCAATCTTAACATCTTTAATCATATATATATATATATTTTTGAGTTCGCATCTCATCTAAGCATAAATATGATCTTTATTTTCCCAAAATATGACTTAAAACATTGAGAACATATTCTCAATCACTTCGTTTAAGTATCATTTATAAAATAGCAAATTCAAACTTAGAAAACTGCATTTCATGCTATTTGTAAAAATCATAAAAAATTATATACTTCACGAAACTTTGCGTTCTTTAGATAAAAATAAAGGTATACAAGTCTACTACAATTTCTTAGTTATATTTTTTCTCAAAATACTGTATTTATAATCCTGAATTCTTCGAAATATGCAGTAGGGTCAAAATATCAAAATACCGCAACTTGTTCAGTCTTGCAAAATTCATATAAAATTCAATTCTGTATGAAAATTCGATTTCTTGGACTTTACAGAATGTTAACATGTATAATACAAGTTCTTAGTTTTAACTTTTCTCAAATTATTTCATTTACAATGCTGAAATGATCAAACACCGAAATGTGTACATATTTCCAGCAAACAGTCAACTACTAACAAGTTCTGAGTTTAGATTTTATTAAAATAGTAAAAGACCTCCAAATCTTATGAAATTTTAAAGGAATGTTCCTGACATATACAAGATGCTCCCACAAAAGTTTTAGTTCTATATTCCAACTATTTTATTAAATATGATTTTCTGAAGTGCAAACAAAACTCAAAACAACAACTTTCTTTACATAGATTAACAACTTTATGTATGAATTATCCCCCAATTTATTCAATCTAATCATCATGTATTACCATGCACCCAAAAACATCATTTCAACTTTTCTTCATAACAATCTTTCAATTAGCATGCATTTCTTTTTGTACTCATATCTAGGAAAATCTTCCATTGTGCACCACTCCTTCGTGTGCACTCGACCTTTCCGCCTTCGTATCGACGATCTGAACCGTTCGCATTGATCTACACATCTAAATTAGTTTAAATATGTAAAATCAAATTATTTGAAATTAATTTGCCCATCCATCATGTGACTATAAAAATAATGATTTTCAACCATACAATTTTGTAACACTTCAATGGATGGGCAAATAAATTTCAAGTGATTTGATTTTACATATTTAGACTAATTTAGATATGTAGATCAATGTGAACGGTTCGGATCTTCGATACGAATGCGGAAAGGCCGAGTGCACACATCGTGTGCACCATAGGTGGTGCACAACGGAAGACTTCCCCTCATATCTATCAAATATTCCAAATAACATCATGACAAAATTAACTACATTTCATATGAATTATCAATTTCATACATCAATATTCCTACACATGCATACTACTACATTTTAGAAAGTTCAATAATCACCCACCTTATAGTTGCAAAAGAAATAGGAACTCCTAGCTCCAATAAGAATGAGACTTCCTTCTCCTCCTTAGCAAGCACCGAAAGCTCACCTTCCTCCAAGTAAGAATTCAAGCCACTCTTTCTTTCTTTTCTCTCTTTCTTTTCTTCTCTTTAGTTTCTTTTAATTTTTGGTGTAAAGTTTATGAAGTAAGGGGTGATATTTATAGGGTCAAATGGGTGAATGAAGAAACACTCATTACCCAAAAATGAATACCCACTCACCATTATTACACAAACCCCACCTCTTCCCCTTCATATGCATGGCCAAAACCTTTTGAATTTCCTACATGTGCACTTTTGTGCACGTGCACTCTACGTGCACACCCCCATTTATTTAATTATTTATTTATAGCCTAAATGTATATATTTGTTACATGACAAGTGTGGTGACACATTCAAAATTGTATTTAATATAAAATTTTATCATGGGCCTTTATTTTGAAATTAGTTTCTTTTGGGCCTTTAAAATAGGTTAGGGTCTATGGATCAAAATAAATAACTTAGATCAAATGAGAATAGATAAGCATAATTCTTAGAAAATCTTTTTGGACTAAATTGCTTAAAATTTGCACGTGCAATGCACGTGTAAAATATTTAAAATTAATTTGAGAGAACGAAAAGCAGTCAAAATACAAAACATGTATATGTAATAATGATACGAATATTTCACGTAACGGAAAATATACATAATCGACACGTGTATTGAAAGCACATGCAATGTACGTAAAAACACAAAGTTTAAAATTAATATTCGAGTTGGCTAAAAGTAGGACAAAAATGAATTTTGAGATAACGAAAAATATGTAAATAATCGAAATATGACATTTATATAAAAATATGTTACGAATTTTACCTGTAACGGTACAAAATACACGTGCGTAACACACGAGAAAAAAAATTTAATTACTCAATTTTGCGGGGTGTTACAGATCCGCCCTGAAAGCCTGCTGTTATCTATAATTCCTTTAAGGACGTCTGCCATGATAGTAAATAAGAGTAGAGATAGGGGGTCCCCTTGTCGCAGACCTCTTCTACAAGTAAATGGGGACCCTGCCGTACCATTAACCATGATCGATGTCCTACTCAAGGTCATATAGTGGTGCACCCATCTGATCCATCTATCCCCAAATCCTCTGCCCCTAAGAGTCTCTAGCAGACAATCCCGATATATAAAGTCATATAATTTTCGAAGACGAGCTTTAGCATAAAGCGCATGCTATTTGAAATATGAAAATGATGGATAACTTCTTCAGTGGTACAACGCAGTCCAGAATACATCGGCCTTTGATAAATCCGGACTGTCCACGACTGATTAAACTATCCATCACCTTTGGCTGATGGGGCGAAAGTCCCCAACCCTATGGGAATCTTCCTTTTTGGGGATCAGAACCACCTCTGCAGAGTTGAGCCTTCAGAGTTTCAGCCTATGATCAAAGTATTCAGTCATTACTGGCATTGCATCGTCCTTGATTTCTTCCTAGAACGTATGGTAGAAGAGGATTGGGAATCCGTCCGAACCTGGTGCTTTGTCGCTACCCATTTGAGAGATCACCTCTTTGAATTCCTCCTCCATGAATGGATTTTCCACTACCATCAGAGTGTGGTTCGTGTTTGGGAGATTACTCTGCCAAATTTC
Source organism: Hemerocallis citrina (assembly GCA_017893485.1). Lineage (NCBI taxonomy): Eukaryota > Viridiplantae > Streptophyta > Magnoliopsida > Asparagales > Asphodelaceae > Hemerocallis > Hemerocallis citrina. Next base: position 173,144 of record JACEHZ010000306.1, read on the forward strand.
TGCATTTAAGGGAGCCATAAACAATGCTTTGTACAAAAAAGGGTTTTTAAAATGATACTGGAAAGCTTGTTTGATCTGATGTTCATCTTGTAACACTCCAATATCCATCTGGATCTTTGGGATGAGGTTGGACCTTCGTCATGCACTAGTAGCACGGTGAAAATATGCAGTATTCGTATTTCCTTCTTTGAGCTACGAAGTTCTATATCTTTGTTGCCATTTAATTTCTTCAATTTTATACATTTGGGCAATGTTCACCCAAAGACATAAAAGATGGGTACGTTCATCTTGTGTGCGGTCTCTAGTCTTTTCCATTCTTTCCAGACCATCAATGTCCTCCAGAATGGATTCTTTCGTACACAAAATTGAAGAAAACCTGGTACGGTTCTACTTCCTGAGCTTAAACCGGAGCCTGCAGATTTTTTCACACCAAATTGCAGCAGCTTTCATACCTTAAGTTTGGAGTGCCCAACATTTCATGACCAAGTGGTGAAAACCCTGAATTTCTAACCAGACTTTCTCAAACCTGAACTTAGGCTTATTCCTAGTGTTGAATTCGCCCGAAGAGAGGACAATAGGTACATGGTCAGACATTGGTTTAGGTAAGGACTTGGCACTATCAAGCGGGAATTTTGCCTCGCAGTCCAACGAGACCATAATTCTGTCAAGCTTGGCTAGGATTGGGGAAGCTTGCATGTTGGACCAAGTGAAAATTTTGTCCAACATATGGATGTCAACAAGTCCCATGTCCGTGATAACCCTATTGAAATCTTCCCTATCTGAATCACTAGATCCCCTGCCATGATGTTCAAAAGCAAACCTTGTTATGTTAAAGTTGCCCCCAATCACTCATGGTTACTGCTATTTTGTTTGGATTGAGTGGAGTTCTGCCCAGAACGAAGCTCTGGAGGGTGAATGGTTAGGGCCCATAAACAATCGTTACAATTTGGGTCCAGTTATCAGTTCAGCGTTGTAGCTAAAGTGACAAAGAGATTTCCCCTAGAAGTTCATCTTGGCACGAAAAGAGATTGGGGTTAAAACCAATAGCAATACCCTCAGACGCCCTGACAGATGCCCGAATTTTCCATTCTATGATCATATTCCTACCGATTCTCCTAAATCTAGAGACATGTAATAGTTTAGTCTCTTGAAGACCCACAATATCAGCTGTGGAATTAGAAATAATATCCCTAATCATCTCTCGTTTCCCTCATCCACCTAGGCCCTTACGTTCCAAATCAACATTATCATTATAAACAAATAGAGTGTTGTGTGAGGTGGAGGGTGTAGGGAGAGCCACATGGGTTTCTCTACCTAGTTCCCACCCTATAATCTTATTGAGAAGTAAGGCGTTACGGTCTAAATCTCCCACCTCCAGACCACTGGTTTTGTCTAGACAGAAAATATCGGCATCTGACATATAATTAAAAACAGATGTAAACCAATTACGTGTATCTACATCGTCAGTCTAAGAAACTTTAGAGGCAGTTGTTATCTCTACGAAGTCATCCAAAGACTCCGTATGTGACCTCTTGTGTATTGAGTGAATCTTGAGACCCTTCGCCTGCCGCAACCCCTCAAGACTAGACTGTGAATCAGGGAAAGTGGAAGGCACCACCTCCGGGGACAAAGAAAGAGCCAAAGCTTGTTCCCTAGCTAAGATCCGTTGTGTATCTTCTACTATCTCCTCCTGAAGGTTCAAATCATACTCCGTATATGGATCATCATCTTCTAAATCAATACATATCCCCATGTCTTCTTCAATGGGAGGGGCTTCCACAATACACCTCATCTTGGGCCCAGCAGCGGAAACATTGTCCCCATCAACAAAAGGCAAGATAGTAACTGATTCGGGAAGCCCAAAACAACTAGTAATGATAGAATTAAAATTGGGCCTAGACCCAAAGCCCATATTAAACACACTCTTTGGTGAATAAGCAGCATTGGACCCCTTCATGTGCCTAAGCCCACTCACAACTTTCATACCAGATACACATACATCACACGTAGTAGCCTTGGTCAGCGAGGGCAAGATTTGGGGCATGAAAGAAGCTCACGTGCTAGGAAACGTGGCTCCACAGATGCTTTGCCACGTGTCTCGGGTGGGGGAACCAAAGGGGCATAGGGGCAAAGTGTTGACTTTTCCCTCTCATCCATCTCCTCTTCAATATTTGCTTCTTTTTCACTTTGCAAAAAATAGATATCTTCTTTGTTCTTTCCTGAACCTCCTTTGAGCTCTGATGCCTGATCTTCACCCCTACCCACCTTTAAACTCTCTTTTATAGTTTCTTTTTCAGTGAGGATCGAGCTCTTCCAAGAGTTGGTAGCTGATGCCCCCTTACCCCCTCCGGATTTTAAATTAAACTTCTCCACTTTATCCTGGATCTAGTAATTTTTGTGCCAAAGAATGCTGCTTTAGACTTGCTTTTACAGATCCATCTAGGCCCTTGGATGAGTATCTTGATGTGAGATCTTGGCCTTCCAAGATCTTACAGAGGGCCGTCTTCTCCGGCGAACTCCGGCGGTTCTTAAACTCTTTTGCAACCCTTATCATCTCTCTATAGGCTCTTTCAATCTCATGGGTGCCATTGACCATCAAATCTAAAACCCAATCAGCGGTGGGGGTAGGGATAGCTACTCCCCCTAAGCTCATCTCTGAGTCCACTTTAGCTTTGAAAACGAAGAGAATGATATATGCTTCCTCAGAGGTGAAGAACTTGGCGAATCTTGACATCCTACCGATGTCGGGGATTCTGATATGTACTCTAGCTAAAATTAGCTCCGATTTTTTGAAAGTTTTTGAATCAATATCAACAATCGTCCCGAAATCGAAGATTATCTTCTCCAACGCTTCTCTCTTCCAACAATGGAGGAGGACGTTGTTTATCCAAATCCAAAACATGCCCCCCTTAAGAATCTATGCTCCAAAGCTCTGGGTCCATTGCCTGAACTCCACGATAAAGTAGCCAAATTCTAGGATCCCCATCATCGACACCTTAGCCATCTTCTCAAGGGAGGGGAAAGAGACTAGAAATTGAAGGTGACACATTTTCTTTACAACCAATTACGGTGACTCCTCATTGACAACTGTTTGTTGAGTTCCTCAAGGAATTTATTTTCCGATGGCCTGCCACTCTTAACCCTAGCCATAGAACATCATGCCCTTAGTCATTGTTCTTCCTTCTTGATACTGGATAGGCCACTGGCGAGCCTGATTTGGGTCAGATTATCCGGCGATCTCCCCCTCTTCACTTCTTGGTTAGCCTCCTCTTGTTTCGCAATAACATCAGTGCACACATATGACATGTGTCCCCATTTCAAGCATTTAATACGGTGAATATTTTTCGTATAGTCAGCTCAGATATGGCCCATACTGCCGCAGTTAAAACACGGGATCAGTTTCATTTTACTGTTACAGTTCTTTCTCAAACTCTTGTTAATAGATTCAGCCACAGATTTCTTTTTGGTTGCTTTGTTGACCACCTTGATCCACGACTCCTCTTTCTCACTAGTCTGCAAATCTATGTCCTTGACTCTGGCCACGCTGACCACTCTGACCGGACTCCCATTTGGAGCCCAAGCAGTCTTGAGTTGAGGTGCGAAGTTATAGGGGGAGGATAACATAGATGGAGGGGGGGTTAGAGGGCCATAGGAGGAAGGGCGGGTGGAGGGAGAATGTTGTTGGGAGCTGAGGAAGTTGGGGGGGCTAATGGTGTGGGTTTAGGGTGATTGCGAATGGATTGTTGGGGTTGATGATGAATTGGGGGTTGAGCAGTGTGATGGGGTATTGGAGGAGGTTGTTGATTCTTGGTTTTGATGACTACAACAAAATACAAAGTTTGTCTATTATATATCTTTTGCAGAGTGTATCAAAGTAAATACCATGGTGAAATACACAAAGGCAACACAAGCTGATGAAGCTTTCAATTGATCAAGCTTCAAGACATCTAGACAAAAGCTCAGGCTTAAGACAAAGACTCAACTTCAAGACAAGATTCAAAGTGCTTCAATTGTATTAAACAAAGTGTCTTGTAATATTGTAATTTTAATTCTCTGAGTCTTAGAAACTTGTAAAAGCCTTGTCACACACACACCCACACATATTTTAAATAATCTGAGTGTTTTACAAAATCAAAATGTCAAAACAAGCTTGAATAAGTTCAGCTGTATGAGTACCAGTCGACCACTCCTTGGAACCAGTCGAATGTCATAGTACGAAACTACCTGAACTCATACAAGCTCTGGCCAGTCGACTCATTATGGCAACCCAGTAGACTGTTCAAGCCGTTTCGACAGTTTTCTGAATTTAAAACTTATTTTTTAAATTCAAATCTTTTTCACTACCATTGTATGGCAGTTGGGATTCTATCTCTCAATGTCCAAACGTTTCAAACTCTATAAAAAGAGTATAGAACTCATTTGGCTAAGGTAACAAAACTCCAAGCATTCTTTAAGCCTTCAAGTTTTTGTTTTTCAAGAAGAACAAGTGTTTCAAAAGCATACAAACCTTCTAAGACTTGGTTCTCTGAATTCCAGTCTAATATAACATTGATTTCGTTTTAGACTGAATTCAGAAGTTGACCTAATAGCCACTATACAAAGAACTATCACATACAAGGCTATAGGTTGTTGTAAACTCAATATTTTTGGTGTTGTTTTCACTCTCGGGTTGTGAGAGTGGTCCTCTCGGTTGGAGAGTAGGACTCTTGGTTTTAGAGACGGTTTTCACTCTAGGGTGTAGAGTGAATTTGCTTTCTCTAGTGGTGAGAAATGTCTACGGATTTGACATTGTTGTTGTCAAAGGCCGTAGAGTATTCTTGTAACTTTTCAAAAATAGTGGAAAATCTCAAGTGGGTTGTTTGGGAACTGGATGTAGGTCGGGAGGACCGAACCAGGATACATCGTTATGTTTGGCTGTGATTGACTCTCTTTGGTTGTATTCTCTCAACTTGCAATTTCAATTTCTCTGAGTTTTATATTAAAAACTTGTCTGGTAAGTCGACTGGTTTTCCGCTATAAGTCAACTGATCAGACTTGTAACTTTTCAGTAAAATACTCTTCTTATCTGACACAACAGTCGACTGTATATCTTTTTTAGCCGACTTAACAGTACAAAAAGTTTAAGTTTTTAATTAATTTTTATACAACAATATTCACCCCCTTCTAGTGTTATGTACCTTGCCTATAGGATCCAACACTTGGTATCAGAGCCTGGTTGAGTGCAATGGCATCTACTTCAAATGAAAGCCAATACCATGAAGGCCAATCCACACAAAGGCCACCTCTATTCGATGGAACAAACTATAACTATTGGAAGTGTAGAATGAAGATCTACCTTCAGTCTATCAACTATGAGATTTGGAACATGACTGAGACAAAATTCACCGCTCCTACAATTCCCTTTGCAGAATGGAACGATGACATAAAGAGCAACACAATGAACAATGCAAAGGCGATGAATGCTTTATTCTGTGTACTTACCAAAGAGGAGTTCAATCGTGTGTCAAATGCAACAGCGGCTCATCAAATTTGGCACACACTCGAGGTAACTCATGAAGGTACTAATAAGGTTAAGGAATCTAAGATATATATTCTTGTTCACAGGTTCGAAATGTTCTGTATGAAAGAGAACGAGAATGTATCTGACATGATAACACGGTTCACGGACATTACAAATTCTCTTATGGCCCTTAGAAAGACATATTCACAAGCGGAAATGGTAGGAAAGTTCTTCGTGCCCTAACCCCCGAATGGGAGAAGAAGACCACCGCCATAGAAGAAGCCAATAATTTATCACAACTCTCTCTTGAGAATCTTGTGGAAAATCTTATGGCATATGAAGTACAACTTGAAGAATGCAAGAAGGATCTAGAACCTCAACAAGCAAAGAAGAAGACACTCGCTTTCAAGGCCATGTCGGATTCCGAAGATGAAGAAGAAATAGCCATGTTCACTAGAAAGTTCAAACAATTTTTTACGAAAGGTAAATTTAATTCCAAGTTTAAAGATACTGATGAACTTCCCACTTGTTTCAAGTGTAACAAGACAGGTCATATGAAGAAGAATTGCCCATTAGAAAATGCGATATCAAAAGGGAAGGCTCCCAACTTCAAGAAGGACAAGTACACAAAGAACAACTATATGAAGAACAAGAAGGCATATCAAGCAACTTGGGATGATAGCGACTCTTCATTGGAAGAATAGAATGAGGAGTCAAACAAAGTAGCGAACGTATGTTTCATGGCTACACAAAACAATGTAAGTGAACACTTTGATTCAAATGACTTATTAAATGCTTTCAATGAAGTTTTTCAAGAACTTAAGAAAGAGAAAATTAGAGTTAAAAATTTAGAGAAAATCAATCAAACACTTTCTCAAGAAAATCTTGACTTAAATGTTGAAGTCAAATCTTTAAATTCTCGACTTTCAAATTTGGATATAGATCTTATATCTCTTAAGAAAAATTATGAAGAGATATCCAAGAATGTATCTAAATTTAACAAAGGAAAGGAGAATTTAAATGAAGTTCTCCAAAATCAAGTTCAATCTAATAAAAGATTTGGATTTGGTTTTCAAAAGACTCTCGAAAAACATCATTCTTCTAAGAATATTAGTAGTAATAAGACTGATTCTATTTCCAGTGTGAAGAACAAATTATATGAGTTTTTTTGGTTTGAAACAAAAAACTATTGTTTTTCATGAAAATAATAATTCTGTAGTTCAGAACAGTCGACTGAAACCTAATGTCAGTCATCTGTCTAGAGGTTTGGAGTCTTATTCAAAGAGACGAAAACCTCAAATAAGTCGACCTATTTCACATCCGAGTCAACTGACTTCTCATAACATTCGACTGAAAGTTATAATAAAGTCGACTGGACAGACTAAAAATATTTGGGTTCCAGTCAACTTGAGTCTAAACGATAGAATTACTTATATAAATTCTTATGTTCTTAATGTATGTAATTCTGTAAATTATATTCCTACTTTTGGTGGTAAATCAAACTCACTTTGGGTTTGATTTTCCAAAAACTAATCATTTCGGACCCAATGAAAAGGGTATCATATTCACAATGATTATTTTATAGGTACCTAAAAGAGAACGTTGGATACTTGACAGCGGATGCTCCAAGCATATGACTGGTCATGCTAACCTTCTTTCTTCCATACAAGAGATAGATGGAGAAACAGTCACATTCGGTGACAACAACAAAGGGAAGGTTATTGGAATAGCCATGGTCGGTAAGAACACTAATTCTACTATAGAAGAAGTATTTCTAGTTAGTGGATTAAATCATAATCTGTTAAGTATTAGCCAACTTTGTGATAAGAAATATAAAATTATTTTTGAAAAAGATGCATGTTTAATTTATGATTCATCTATGCAAAATGTTATTCTTCAAGGTTTTAGGAAAAACAACATTTATGAGTTATGCTTAAAAACAAATGAATTTTCTAATGATTTTTGCTTAGTAACTTCTAACAATGATTCTTGGGATTGGCATAAGAGATTTGGCCATGTAAATATGAAAAATCTTGCTAAATTGTCTAAATATAACCTAGTTAAAGCATTGCCAAGACTATCTTTTAAGAAAGATAAGTTATGTGATGCATGTCAACTAGGAAAACAAGTCAAATCTACTTTTAAAACAAAATAAATGATTTCTACTAGTAGGCCTCTCGAATCATTCCATATGGATTTATTTGGTCCTACTAGAGTCGTTTCTTTAAATAAAAGTAGATATGTATTTGTTTTAGTAGATGATTTTTCAAGATTTACATGGGTTTTCTTTTAAAACATAAATATGACGCCTTTGAAGAATTTGCAAATTTTTGCAAATGAATTCAAAATCAGAAATCTCTAACCATAGTCACTATTAGAAGTGATCATGGTGGAAAATTTAAAAACAAAATATTTTCAGAATATTGCAACAAGAATGGTATAACACATTCATTTGCATTTCCTAGAGCTTCACCACAAAATGGAGTGGTCGAAAGAACGAATAGGACATTGCAAGAGTGCACGTACTATGCTTGTTTTTTTTTGATGTATCGGATAGAGCCAAAAGGCTCCAGCCATCAAAAATATATTAATCAATAATAACAGTATACAAATAAATAATCTAAGGCTTTACAAGATGTAAAACAATAAAATGCGAGCAATGAATAAATTAACAAAGTCTATAGAGCAAAAAATACATATAAAAGAGCTACAGCGAGGTCCCGCGCCGAAACAAGACAGAGAACACAACGACCCTCCCCCAACGAAGGTCCCCTAATCCGCAAGCAGTCCAAAGAAACACTCAAGCAGCACAACGGAGGCAACGCTCAGCCGCAATGAAGGGAATCAGCAAGAAGGTAAGACTCCACTGCGCCGAAGATGGTGCATCGACGCAGAATCAGATTTCCTTGCCAGAATGCGAGCACTCACACGAGTAGGCAAATTATAGATGACCTTCTTTTTATAACTCCGCTTGACGGGGGGAGGGGCATCCCTTGCCGAAGAGGGCGAATAAATCGCAAAGACCGGAGCCGAGGCTTCGGCTTTGATAGAACACGGCAGGGACACGCAGCAACTGAGAGCGTCCGAAGAGACAGGAGGGGTGGCCTTGGTCGAGACGTCCGAGTGAGGGAGAAAAGGATCATCAGAACTCGGAAAAGTCTTACGGGAGAGGGAGTGGAAGAGATGTTTAAAAGCTGTCAAGAGCTATAAGAGTCCCGAGTGAACCCCTAAACGATGATACCAAGAGAATAAGTATCCTGGGAAATGAAAAGAGAATGTAGCAAGATGGGGAGAAGACACCTTAACAACACACGGATAGTTATAATCAAACGAAGAATCCATGGTGTCGACCATAGACCTGTCAGGACGTGCAGGGGAATCAGAGATAACGCAGTGCAATGCGTTCCCCCTCGCAAATCGAGACCACTCAAGCGAAGGGGAAAAGGATTTAACCAAGTTAGACTTGTAATCCAGCTTCCCAAACAATGAAGGAGACAAAGAGATGGAACGGGAATGGCCCTTATAAGAACCCAACCAGGGGTTGGAGCCCTGGGAAGAACGAGCTTTGCGATCCTTAACAAGGATAGCAAAATTAGGATAGGGAAGGGTGGCAGGAAGATCACTATAAGGGGATGAAGGAGTGGAGGCGATCGTCGTTGAAGGCGAAACCGAAACAGAAGAGACGAGGTTCTGGCCCGAGACAACGCTGCTCTTGCTAGCCACCCCCTCCTGAAACTTCCTAGCCAATCTAGCAAGAAATTTGCGCTTTAATAGGGGGTAGTTTAGAACGGAAAGAAGTTTGGCCGGAAGGAGATGACCTTTAGGAAAACCAAGAAGGTTTTGAAGAGCAAAACATCTACAGCGAGAATGACCCCACTTATCACAGAAAATGCATCTAATTTTATTCTTGCACTCGCGTTTAAAATGCCCGGGGAGAAGGCATCTGTAGCAAACCATAAGTGGATCGGCCTTAGAAGAAGAAGGGAGGTTTGTGGAGGTAGAAGAACAAGGAGAAAGATGGGAAATATCGGAACGGGGAGTAGGCAACTCCCTTTGCGAAACTTGAACCAACTCCAAATTATAAGGCCTGGCACCAAGCTCGGCGAGACGCATCGAATGAACCAACCCAACCTTGATAACCATGAACACCTGCAGTGAAGGCAACTGCACCAAAAAGGAGGGGGGGTACAGTACAGTTCCAACTGCAACCAAGTAGCACCACTGATGAGGAAAATAGTGGAGTACGAGCAGGGAAAAATACAACCCACAATGGGGGTTGAAAACACCCACTAAAAGAGAGAAAAGGATGGTGAAAAGAAACGATAAGGGAAGAAAAATAGAGATGACTGATCTAGAGAGAGCTAAAGCTCAGTGCATCACAATATGCTGTAAACCAGCAATAGACAGAGCGGAGCCGTCGGGGAAATAGAAAAAAAGTAGTGATAAAAAGCACAAGTACCACAAACACAATCGCAGTACCACAAGATCGATATCGAAATCGATAACCGCAAGTACCACAAACACAATCACAGCACCACACAATCACAGCACCAGCAATTAAGAATAAAAGAAATCACCAGAGAAGCGAGGAGCTCTCCCAAAGTCAAATAATACAAACCGCACCCTGTAAAAGCGGAATACTCACAGTGATGATAAGGCGGATCCACCGGGAAATCACTCTCTGAACAAGGAGGGGGATGAGGCCTGCCGGAGGATGGAGACCACCGGGAAGGAACAGGAAGCCGACCGAGAAAGGCCGCACCTTGCAGGAAATGGAGACGCCGAAGAAGGGCCGCTCAACAGGAGGAGACTTCGAAATGTTGAACAGAGAGACGATGCAACCAAAGGATCCGACGGAGAGCTTCGATCGAAACCAAGAGAGGGGAAGAAAAGCTCGCCGAAACTGGGAGGGAAGAGGAAAGAGGGATATGGGTTTGTAGAGGAGGAGGAGCTGAGGAGAATTAATGAAGGAAGGGTGGGGAAAGGACGGAAGGAGAGGCCGGATCTGGGGGGAGAAGGACAGGGATGAGGGAACAGTAACGATCGCTTTGAAATTGCTTAGAAATCCAATAATTTTTACGTACTATGCTTGTTGAAAGCAATTTGCCTAAGTACTTCTGGGGTGAAGCTGTTTCTACAGCATGTTATGTTTTAAATAGAATTTTGATTAGGCCTAAGCTTAAGAAAACTTGTTATGAACTATTCTATGAAAAAATTCCTAAAGTATCTTATTTTAAAGTATTTTGATGTAAGTGCTTCATATTAAACACTAAAGATAATTTAGATAAATTTGATGCTAGATCTAATGAAGGTATCTTCATTGGATACTCAAATAGGAGTAAGGCATATGGAATTTTTAATATGTTAACTTTGACTATTGAAGAATCTATGCATGTTTCATTTGATGAATCCTTACCTTCATCTACTGTTATTAAAGATGATGAAATTGAATCATCACCTTTAAATAACGTTATTAAATCACTAGAGCAAACTACCCTAGATAAGTCGACTAATAAGGATCTCAAGTCGACTGATATGAATCAGTCGGCTGATGGACTTATTAAGTCGACTGATCCTGTTGTGATGACTCAAACTTTACCAAAAGCATTTGTTGAAATTAGAGATCATCCTCATGACTTAATAATTGGTGACATTTCACGTGGTGTTCAAACAAGATCTCATGTTAACATGATTTCTCATACGGCTTTCTTGTCGGATTTTGAACCAAAGAATATACAAGAAGCTTGTGAGAATGAATTTTGAATAAATGCCATGCAAGAGGAAATTAACCAATTTATAAGAAATGATGTATGGGATCTAGTTCCACGACCTCCTGATCATACTATAATTGGTACCAAATGGGTATTTAAGAATAAGTTAGATGAATCAGGACAAGTCGTTAGGAACAAGGCTAGATTAGTTGCTCAAGGATATAATCAAGAAGAAGGAATCGATTTTGATGAAACATATGCTCTTGTTGTTAGACTAGAATCAATTAGGATCTTATTATCTTTTGCATGTTTTGTGAATTTTACACTTTTCCAAATGGATGTTAAAAGTGCTTTCTTGAATGAATTTATTAAGGAAGATGTTTATGTTAAGCAACCACCCGGTTTCGAACATGAACAATTTCCAAACCACGTTTTTAAATTGAAAAATGCTTTATACGGTCTTAAACAAGCACCTCGTGATTGGTATGGCCGGTTAAAAACTTTTCTCTTAGAAACTGGTTTTGAGATAGGTAAGTAGATACTACCTTGTTTATTAGAAAAATAGAGACAGATATTCTAATCATACAAATATATGTAGATGACATAATTTTTGGATCCACTAATAGTAATATCTGTCAAGAGTTTGCTAATACCATGAAAAATGAGTTTGAGATGAGTCACATGGGTGAACTCAATTATTTTCTTGGACTTCAAATAAAGCGGTCACAAAATGGCATATTTATTAATCAAGGAAAATATGCTAAGGAATACTCAAACGGTTTGGCATGGATAGCACTAGTAGTAAGTCCACACCTATGGCTACTACTACTACACTTGACAAAGATGATTTAGGTAAGAGTGTCGATCAAAAACTCTATCGAGGTATGATTGGCTCACTCTTATATATAACTGCTAGTAGACCAGATATTATGTTTAGTGTATGTTTGTGTGCTGATATCAGTCGAATATCAAAGAATCTCACTTAAAAGCTGTGAAACGTATTTTAAGATACATTAAAGACACGTTTGAATATGGTTTGTTTTATCCACGCACCGATAATTTTTAACTTTTGTCGTATAGTGACGCTGATTTTGCTGGTAGTAAAACTATTAATAAAAGTACTAGTGGAACTTGTCACTTTTTTGGACATTCACTAGTATCTTAGTGCAGTAAAAAGCAAAATTCGGTATCCCTATCTACAATAGAAATAGAATATATTGCTGCAAGTTTGGCTTGTGCCTGAATTTTGTGGATGAAACAAACTTTATTAGATTATGGTATTTCATTTTCAAAACCTGCTATAAAGTGGGATAATACCAGTGCTATTAATCTATCTAAAAATCCGGTTCAACACTTACGTACAAAACATATTGATATTCGACATCATTTTTTATGTGATCATGTTTTAAAGGGAGATATAACTTTGGATTTTATTTCTAATGATAAACAAGTAGTAGATATATTTACCAAACCACTTAAGGAAGACACTTTATCAACTTTAGAAGAGAACTAGGAATTTGCTCTTTTCATGACATTTCTTGAAAATTTATTTTGTTTAAGTCGACTTAAACATATTTTTCAGTCGACTTATAAAGTATTTTCGTTGTTCATATTTTGGCTGAATTTTGTGTTCTGGACAGTCGACTGTATCGGTAACCAGTCGACTGACAGAAGTTTAACTTGATGTTTCGTTTGGTTTAAATTATTTTTTTTCGGACTAAGTCGACTGATATCAAAATCAGTCGACTGTCGCGACATTAGTATGATATTTCTGATTCCGAATCGTCACTTAGCTGAGGCATCTCTCTCTTTCTTTTAACCTCTTTTCGATCTCAACCCTTCATTCAACCCTACTTTTAATCTCAGCCGCATCCCTCAAGTAAAAACCCTAATCTTCTCATTCCCCTTTCACTTTTACTTTTTCCTAAAATTTTCCAGTCGGCTGCTTTGAAGATCACTGCGTTGCTGCTCTTGAAGCTTTTGAAGATCTTGGCGTTTGCTGCTTCTGGCGTTGATTTCATTTCGAGTCTCTTGAGTCCTTGTGCTCCTTTCTCTAGTTGTGGGTAACCATCTTTTGATCTTTCTCTCTTTTCAAAAGTTTTCTAGACTTTCAAATATGCCTAAACCTAAGAGAGCTAGATGTTCTAATGTAGAAGAAGGTCAATCTTCTCAGAACTACCTTCAATACATAAGAAATCCCAATCTTGTTGAGAAATTTTTTCTCATATGTCAAATTGCAATATTTGTGGGTAGATTTGTGAATTTTCTGATTTAGATAGGTTCCCCATCGCCCCATTGTTTGAACAATGTGGGTTACTTGCATTACTTTCCCTTGTAAATCAACCCTATTACTATCCACAACTTATTTATTTGTTTTATACAAATATGAAGGTTTCCACCTCCGAGGATGGTAACGAAATATTTTTTACTACTACGATAAAAAATATTCGAATGAGGTTAACACCTGAAAAATTGGGAATTATTTTTGGGTATCCCTTATGAAGGGTTAGATTTAGGGAAAATTGAAATGGATGATCAATCTATTTTTTCTAAAATCTTTTTGCCTAATCAAGGTCCTCCAATGACCAACAAATCGATTACCCCTCTAGCCAAGATTGTTGCCCGCATATTGTCGTATAACATTATCCCTAAAACGGGTAGCTACAACCAATTTTCATTTGAGTTGCAACAAGCGGTATATGCTATTTTTGGCAATATACAAATCAATTGGAGTCGAGTCATTTTCAATCGTCTTAATAAGGCTCACACCTCTTTCCTTCCTTTTGGTGCACTTCTTACTCATATTTTCACTTTTTATGAAGTTGATCTTAATTCCGAGTCGAGTGTTGTTACTCACTATGAGTCTTTTGATCGTGCAAGTTTAGCTCGTATGAAGATTCTTAACTCTCATCCTCGGTCTCCTTAAAGGAATGTACCTCTTATTCCTTTAGCCACTTCTGGTCGTCGGTCTTCTGCTTCTAGTTCTTCTCGTCCTAGAGCTGTCTTTGCTGATCCCGAGAGTCTTTATACTTCGGTTAACTATCCCATGGATCGTACCGATCTTATCCTAACTAGACAGGATAACCTTGAGACTAGCCTTGCTAACCTTACTCACCTGTTCACTCAACAATTTCCCCAACCTCCTCCAGCCTCACAAGGTGATGATGACAAAGAAGACGAATAAACTTGATGTATTTTTTTATTTTTAACTATGTTTTATGTTTATTATTTTTCTATCTTCTATTTGTAATCTGCCACACTGAACTTGATTTCTTATATATCACTGTGTTGTAGTTCTGCAATGTTGATTTTTTTTTTCTCTTTCCTCCTTATGTTTTTGTTGATGACAAAAGGGGAGATAAACATGGTTTTGGTTTATGTGGTTTTGTGATTTCACAATTGTGTGCATATTGTACATTATTTAGGGGGGAGCTTATTTCACAATTGTATGAGCATGTATATTGTTATTATTATAAGTTATTGTGTTGTCATTATCAAAAAGGAGGAGAATGTTGATTCTTGGTTTTGATGACTACAACACAATACAAAGTTTGTCTATCACATATCTCTTGCAGAGTGTATCAAAGTCAATACCATGGTGAAATACACAAAGGCAACACAAGCTGATGAAGCTTTCAATTGATCAAGCTTCAAGACATCTAGACAAAGGCTCAGGCTCAAGACAAAGACTCAACTTCAAGACAAGATTCAAAGTGTTTCAATTGTATTAAACAAAGTGTCTTGTAATATTGTAATTTTAATTTTCTGAGTCTTAGAAACTTGTAAAAGCCTTGTCACACACACACCCACACATATTTTAAATAATCTGAGTGTTTTACAAAATCAAAATGTCAAAACAAGCTTGAATAAGTTCAGCTGTATGAGTACCAGTCGACCACTCCTTGGAACCAGTCGAATGTCATAGTACGAAACTGCCTGAACTCATACAAGCTCTGGCCAGTCGACTCATTTTGGCAACCCAGTCGACTGTTCAAGCCGTTTCGACAGTTTTCTGAATTTAAAACTTGTTTTTTAAATTCAAATCTTTTTCACTGCCGTTGTATGACAGTTGGGATTCTATCTCTCAACGTCCAAATGTTTCAAACTCTATAAAAATAGTATAGAACTCATTTGGTAAAGGTAACAAAACTCCAAGCATTCTTTAAGCCTTCAAGTTTTTGTTTTTTAAGAAGAACAAGTGTTTCAAAAGCATACAAACCTTCTAAGACTTGGTTCTCTGAATTTCAGTCTAATATAACATTGATTTTGTTTTAGACTGAATTCAGAAGTTGACCTAATAACCACTATACAAAGCACTATCACATACAAGGCTATAGGTTGTTGTAAACTCAATATTTTTGTTGTTGTTTTCACTCTCGGGTTGTGAGAGTAGTCCTCTCGGTTGGAGAGTAGGACTCTTGGTTTTAGAGACGGTTTTCACTCTAGGATGTAGAGTGGGTTTGCTTTCTCTAGTGGTGAGAGAGGTCTACGGATTTGACATTGTTGTTGTCAAAGGCCGTAGAGTATTCTTGTAACTTTTCAAGAATAGTGGAAAATCTCAAGTGGGTTGTTTGGGAACTGGATGTAGGCCGGGAGGACCGAACCAGGATCGTTATATTTGGCTGTGATTGACTCTCTATGGTTGTATTCTCTTAACTTGCAATTTCAATTTCTCTGAGTTTTATATTAAAAACTTGTCTGGTAAGTCGACTAGTTTTCCGCTTAAGTCGACTGATCAGACTTGTAACTTTTCAGTAAAATACTCTTCTTATCTGATGCAATAGTCGACTGTATATCTTTTTTAGTCCACTTAACAGTACGAAAAGTTCAAGTTTTTAATTATTTTTTATACAACACTATTCACACCCCCCCTCCCCCTCTAGTGTTATTTGCCTTGCCTACAGGATCCAACAGAGGTTGCTGAGGTAGATCGTAGTGGTTGTTGGAGGGACGGTGGTGAGAATTGTGTTTGTGTTTGTAACGTTGATGATGGTTATGATGAAAGCTCTGAACCCTTACATTGTAGCTATAAGTGGTTGCATAAGCCTTATCCTAAGCTCTGTGCGCTTTGGGTGGAATTGGTGACCTCCGATGGCCCACGCGGGGGCTCTTCTTATGCCAAAGCTGGACAGTAGGAGGACCCCCTCATAGGGCCTGTCCTCGGCGCAGAGGTGGAGGGGAACAGTGATGATGGCTATTATAGCCTGTTTGCCGACGATTACCATACTGTACGTGATCGGGTGACTGTCTGAGTTCCCTTTTGCCCTTTATCAGGGATGGAGAGAGAGTTTACACCAGTTCCCATCCAAAGCGAGGAGTTGGGGGGGGGGGGGGGACTACGGAGAGAGCTGGTGGTTGATTGTTGGAGCGCCGATGAGCAAAAAGAGGGGAAGGGGGGAGGGGAGTAGGTGGGAGCTATCATTTTTTATCTCTTTACTTCGTTGTTCAAACTCCAACTGCTTCACACGTGAAAGTCATTTTTTTCTTATGAGCTTTGTATTATTAAATTTTGACAAAAAATAAGGAGTTGAAAACTCAAACAAGTAGAAGAAAGGGAGAATTTTAGTGTTGGGGTTTGGATGAGATGAATGACCATGATTGAATGGGGGTAAATATGTCATTTCACTAACGTTCCGTCAGATTTAATGGAATATTCTTGAATTTTTAACTATAGTTAACTAAAAGTAGATTTTTTGGGTTGAGTAAAAATTGTGAGTGAGTAATACGAGAATAAAAATTTGTGAATGAGGTATGTGAAATTTAGATATTTATTAGTGAGTCATGTGGAAAAAAACCCATTTTAATAAAGGTTATTAAGTCATCCATCCACTAAAAGTGAAGAGGGGGAAGTAGTACAGGCACTTGCTGTTAGGTTTCGAAGACAATCATATATTAAATATACAGCGAAAAAATTACAAAATTATCGAAACCTAGCCATGGATCCATGTGAAAACCATAAATCGTGTTTAGGAATTATACCTTAAAGGTGAATTTGTTGTTTGCACAGTATGCCGATCACAGCACTGCCATATTGTGGGACCTCTACGGTATCCACATGACGAAACAAAAAATGGCTCTCCCTCAGACCGCGGTGCTAGCTGCAGGAAGGAGATGTTCCTACTCACGATCTCTCTCTCACTTTCTGTGATGGCTAGGATTTTTCACGTGTGTATTTTCCACAGATACATATCATATATATAGGTGCTGAAAACCAACCCTAAAAGAGTAATGAGGTTGTTGGGCTCACAATCTGACCTGAGTCAGATTCGTATGTGGGTCTTTGAACCTTAGTCGGCCCATTTAATCTAATTAAATATCCAACCAATGTAAGGAGTCCAGGTCTTACTTGGATCCCTAATTCAATTCATCTTATGAATTGAAATCCCAATTTTGATCTATTCTAAGTATGTGACCCTATAGGTTCTCATTACGTTGACAGTAATACTAAAATTATATTCGAGTATTACAAACAGTGAGCGATATTTAGCAATACATCACTGCTACTCAAGGAACGGGAATGTCAGTGATTTGACATAACCTATTCGTGACCAATGTTACCATATAGTCTAGTCCCTTTGTCCAGATATCTTAATTGACCACAAGACATAGAGCGTGTCACCCTTGTATAGTTTAATATTTGGTTTCTTGATGTCCGAGTAAACTTACTAAAACAAATGAGATCAATATCTCATACTGACTTATTTGAGCACGGTCATGCATTTTGCAGTCTCACTCAATCAAGAAGCCCATAGATATCACTCCTGTTATGTAAGAGGGACAAAACCTATCTAAGTCAATAGCATCCCTTCGCATGTTTTGTAGTATTACTAGATTTGCCCGTGGCCACGTTCCTACGGCATGTCTTCTGAACAGTACAACATATAAAAAGTCTTGTAAACAGTAAATCAACAATTATGTAGCTGAAGTTTGAATAGTATGACAATAATTAGTTGTAAATAAAAGTCCATGTTTCCATTAGTATACTGTGAAAAATAATTATAAATTAGGGTATAAAAGTCCATGTTTCTATATATATATATATATATATAGAGAGAGAGAGAGAGAGAGAGAGAGAGAGAGAGAGAGAGAGAGAGAGAATAATTAAATAAATAAATGAGTTGTTTTGGGGGGATTTGAAATTTGAGTTTTGGAGGGAAACTTTTGGGGGAGAAATGTGTTTTGTGAGGTTAGATCTGGGCCTTTAATTTTGGGGGGATTGAAGGAGAGCTACTTGATAGCTTTCTTTATGTTTTATTATATAGATAATATTCAACTTTATAGTCACCTTATTACTGGCAACGTTTGACGGTATTAAAACATATAACTTCTCACGTAGGGAACCGTAGTGACTTCAAGTCAAAGGACTACGTACACTATGGTCACTATGAGAACCACTTATGACACTCACGGAACGATCCATGCAGCGTTCTTATGGTGGGTCAGCCCAGTATATTATTACTCTAATATGTACCCATGGTCCCATGTGAAGACTTGATATCTCATATCCATGACCCGTAAGAATACCATAATGGTCATCAGTCTACGCACACACTAGTCTCTATGTATTATTGTTGTCCTATTTACAATAATACTTGACTAGAGACATTTAAGAACAGTGTACTGATTTCAGTCAATAGTATCTCACAATCAAGTCATGCACTTGATATCTCATGGCATTGAACTTACTATTATAAGGAGTTCATATGTTCATTTAATTCACAATAAATAACACAATAAATAAATACCTAAATATGAAATAAATATCATGATACAATGTAAACCAGTAATGTCAATACACAACTGGCCTCTAGGACATACACCAACACTTACCTCAAAGCATGTATTATTATTATTATTATTATTATTATTATTATTATTATTATTATTATTATTATTTATTTATTTATTTATTTATTTATTTATTTATAATAGAGGAAATGTACTTTAGTTATTAGAATTATAAAGTGGGGTTAAGGTAAGTGTGAACAACCAATTCTCTGAAACTTTCTCAGGTATTATACTATATCTTAAGCTAATAGGCCAACCTCCTCACTCCTTTCTCCATTTTGAAATGGAGAAAGGAGAGCAAAAGTAGGAAATCACACCTATCTTAACACGTGCACACCACACTTTTTTACTTAACAAAACAAAATACAAAAACAAATACAAAAAAATAAAATAAAAAATCTTCATCTCCCAACCGATCCCCCAAAATCCCGATAACCCTCCTCCCCCAAATATGAGCAGTTGTCGTTCGGCAGCCCACCCAAATCCTCGCTGTCAACGCTCGCTGGCCCACCATGGGTGCTGACACCATCGGTAAGAATTCTCCTATGAGAAATTAGGGTTTTTGAATTCCTAATTTGTTTTGTAATATTGTATTCATGGAACCATAATTTACCACCAACTTTACTCTTGATTTCTAATTAGGACGTTTCAATTCTTGATGTTTCGGAATCCAAACCCTAATTATGGAATTAAAAATAAAAATTGGTTATTTTCAGACCAAATCTTAACTAATTTCTGTTCTTGATTCTTTGTTTCTTCAGATCCAAATAAATTAGATTTTAGAGGCCATGGTAGAAATTGGGATTTCGGAAGGCAAAGAGATGAAGGAAAGAATAAATTGTGGGAAAGTAAGAGGTAATGTAAGTGTTTATTATATGGTTGTTTTTGTTTATTCACTGATTTACACTACTCTCTACAATGTGTACTCGCAGAGATTACGGAGATGGCAGTTAGGCCGGTATGTCATGCCATTGCTGCAATTTGCCCAGATGTAGGTTACTTGAAGATCAATTTTTATTCTTTAATTTTATGGTAATTGTGTTCACTACTTCTCATAATTATTTCTCATGGAAAATTAATTTTGTTAAGTTCCTGAGCATTTCATTTATTTTTAGCAATCTCTTATAATTATTTTAGGAATCTTTCTTCAATTAGAATTGTTGTTTCAGTTTTTATATCCTTTTTTCAGGTAATATTTAATTTGTTTGTGTCTGAGTATATTTCTACTTTTTTATGATAGTATGGTTAAGTTTTGAGATTCGGGATCAGATGCAAACCTAATAATATACGATTTCAAATAAGAAGATGGGGGATCATCAGCTGTGAGATTGGAACAAACTGACTTGCATATGAGGGCTTTTCTTCTAATTGTTATCTGCTTTCATTTGGACTTTTGCATTCTAAGTAATATTACCATTAAATTTTCAATTACAAAGAATGATGGATTGTAGATGATGGTAAAAAGCATGAAAGTTGAATAGTTTGGTCCATTTTATCATTATAGTATTTTATTATTTTTATTTTCTTAGGGCAAAAGTGAACAACTGAGTGAATATATAAGAAAGCTAATGACTTGCATCAAATGGTTGATGACATGAGAAGATGAAAATTTGATGAAGAAAGAGAAGCTTTGAAATGGGCTGGAATCAGAAGGGAAACAACATGCAGATAGTGGTATCTTTTCTACATCTTTTGTTTTGTTTGAAAAGTGTTGGTAAATTGTAGTATTGTATGTGTGTTTTATAGTTTGATCATTTTATAGAGATGCAACTAAGGAATAATATAGAACATTTTGAGGCAAATATTGAGGAACTTCGCAGATAATATGAGTATTTGCAAGCAAGCTTTAAAATGGAGGAATCTGACAAGATTGTGAGTCTCTTTCTTAGCATCTCTAAATTTTGGTAATTATTCGACTTTTTTTATATTTTCTTTTAATTGAATAGAATATAGAATGATGTTGGTTGGTTTGAAAGTGTGAATTAGTTAATTTGTAGATTTGTCATCTTTTCATTATATTGCGATTCAAATAGCTAAGAGGCATTTCTAAATTTTTAAGTACCATATAATTTTATGAGTCCCTCAAAATTATTTTAGTCTGTGTAATTTGCATAGGGTAACACTAGTAGCAAATTAAGGCAATGCCTTCCCTTTCCTCAAAATCAACATGTAATTAGAATCATGCATTCGATGGTTTCTTCAACGAACAACAAGAGAAACGATGTAGAGATGGAGAATGTTCAGAGTTCCGACCCTGACAATAATGTCTCTCAATTCTCCAACTGGCTAAATCTCCCCGAACCTCTCCTCCTTTGCATTCTCAATCAACTTTCGTCTTCTATTCCTAGTCTCCTCGCTTTCTCCGCTATGTGCACTCAATGGCAATCCATTGCAAAATCCTCAAACCATGGAAACTTCGTCCCTCCCCTCCTTTGTTGCCTATTTTACCATCGCACCTTTCCCACAGTGCGGCCCTTTTTGCACCATATTAAAATGCCAACCCAGGTTCCAAGATCCTTTCCCTCCAAGATATCTGCAGAAGCTCATATGAAAAAAAGCATTGGCATCAATACAAGATCGCCTGAGGGGTCGGGGAAAGGCGGAAAGTTTTCGGGTAAAATCAACATATGATTTGCTCAATAATGGAGGAGTGCAGGTGCACAATCCAGTTTGGAAAGTTAAGGTACCACTCAGGTCCGCGCCTTCAACTAGCTGGCTATTAGGAATGCGATACCACTACGGATAACTTGGCTAGGCGACAATGATAAGGCACGAGAGACTGTGTCATGTGCAACCACGACAAGAAAATGGTGGATCACCTATTCATGATTTGGCAATTAGCTATACCATTATAGGAGAAATTCTTGCATAGATTTTGTATAGTGTTTCTCTACCAGACTTCGTTCATGCTGTTTGAGGAACTTGGAGGGATATCAATGTTTGCAGGAACAACATTGATATGAACAGGCTAATGGCAGTGGGACTCCTGGGTAATGAGGTAGTAGCCACCTGTGGGGCTATATGGTTAGAAAAGAACAATAGTCTTTAGACCAACACACAAGCATCTCATGCATCAAAAATTATTATACATAATTAAAGCTAATATCATATTTTTGGTCACTAATGGCAGGCACGGAAACGACAAAGAAGGTCAAGGAAATATATGCGGATATCACACTACTCCCACATATAAGACAGACTCCCAGGACTGGGTGGGGACACTGGATGGTGAGTGATCGGCAGGCGGAGAATTGTTGGCCACATACATGTGTATGAGGTCTTTTTTACGGGGTCGGAGCAGTCTTATGGCGGTTTTTGTATTTATGTATGCATGTCGTTTTGGTTCTTGGGTAGGAAATTCTCTTGTACATTCTTAAGCCAAAGTCATATGAATTATTTACAACACCCAAATGAAATTCAACCCCACATTAATATTAGCGTGTAGCATTTGTTTCTTCGGCCATGTAGTTGTATTCACCGTGTAGCTTTTGTAATCTTCATTTTAATCTTATATATATTTAATAGGATGGAGCATTATGCTCTTTCCTATAATATTAATATTAAAAAAACACACACATTAATATCCTCAATAACTTAAATCTAAAGAATAAAAAAGCAACTCACATGCATAACACATGCTTTGAAACTAATTTATACTATATATTATACTAATTGGTCTACCCCCTCTCTCCTTCCTCCATTTTGAAATAGAGAAATAGAGCAAAAGTAGGAACTAAAACGTGCTGAGCACATAAATAAAATAAAAAATAAAAACAAACCATATCACGTTCTCATTCTCTCCCACTTTCAAAACCCTTCATCTTCCCCAACCCCCGACCTCTTCCGTTCCCAATATGCGCCATCCAGTTCATAAACAATCAATTTCGTCACCACTTTCAAAACCCTCCATCTCCCCAACCCCGACCTCTTACATTCTCGAACGGCCTCGACCTCCCAAACCCTCTACATGACGATCACAGGTACGATTTTTTTTATCCGATCCATTTTTTGTGTTCAATTTTAGGGTTTCTTGATTTGCTAATATGTTGATTATGTTGATTTAGGTTTGGGAAGACGTTGCTGTTGAACCAGTATGTTCAAACCACAAAATTTTTAATTCTTGATTTTGATGGGATCTAGGATTTTTTGTGTAGTTTAATTGAATGGGTTTTTGGGATGTGGTGACTAGGTATGTGAATCGGAAGTTCAATAATCAGTTGAAGGCGATGATTAAGCCCGATTTCTTGACCAAAGAAGTGCAGTTTGAAAACAGGCTATTTATGTTGTAGGTGAAATTTTAGTGCTTAATTGATGTTGTTTAGTTGTTAATTTAGATTGTACTTGAATATTTATAACTATATATTAAAAAGTACTTTTACTTACTAGAAAATCTTTGAAGTTAAAAATAATTCATTGTTACAACATTTGTTTATGGTGGTAAAATGATGGGAAATAGAATGAAGAAATAAAAGGTAGGAAGATAATGGAGGAGACGACGAAGGTCGATAATAGTTTATCATTATATAGATTATGGGAGAAGAATGAGGAATGTATGCTGGATTATGCTAATTTTTGTTTCATTTGTGGTTCTCAAGTGATGGGACTTGACGTAGACAAGAATTTTAAATTTTATTTAGGTGGGACTAGAAGCATTTGTTGCAAATTGGTGCTTTCTAGAGAAACTTTTTAGTGTGCAACGGTTCGTATTTGAGGT
Organism: Hemerocallis citrina; assembly: GCA_017893485.1. NCBI lineage: Eukaryota > Viridiplantae > Streptophyta > Magnoliopsida > Asparagales > Asphodelaceae > Hemerocallis > Hemerocallis citrina. Next base: position 196,857 of record JACEHZ010000306.1, read on the forward strand.
TTTTGTTTAACTGATGGGAATGATAACAACTCATATGAATACCGACTAATGAATCACATATTTTATACTTGCAGAATTAGTGTGCAATGGTTTTGGTGAATTACAGGATGGGGTCGGACATTATCTAATCTGACAACCTTTACTGGTTTAATTTCTTCTTTTATTTTTGTTCAGAGAGAGAGATGTTAGCATGTATAACTTGGAAAATTGCAGGGAATGAGTTTGAATGTTTAAATTGATTGTATAGGATACTTTTCTTGAGAATTACGAGTAGAATAGAAGATGATCGATGTCTTATCAATTTTGGGAAGTGCTTCATTTGTTACATGATACTGATAGTCAACAATATATTATAGGTTAATCGGTAGTTTTTGTAGTTTATATTGGTTGATGTCTTTATTGGCACTAGATGAATCGGTATAACATGTATGCATCTAACATGCATCTTATAGATATATGTAGTTAAAGTCCCCCTCATAACTTTTTCATCTTGCACTATGGTTCTTAACTTATAGCTAAACCATTTTTGGATACATTTTCAACATGTCGTGCAATAAAAAATGTAGTAAGCATGACCATTAATGAAGAACTCATGTCTTCCATCTGCTTTGTGAATTCAAATATGCACCATAAGTTTCAAATTGGTTTAGAACATTTTCTTCTCATTATTCTGTTTACGAAATCAGTAGATTATCATATTGGCTTCTCTATTCTACCAACGCAAATAAATAACTTGAGAAATATTAATTTAATTTCTATACTTCGTTTTGACAGCAAGAAATGACCATTAATCACTTTTTCCTGAGGAAAATAAAAAAACCATCAAATTGTGAAGTATATTCTCCTCCTCTTTTTTCTTCTTTTTTCTTCTTTTTCTTTCATTTTCTTAAAATTGGCAAGCTGAAGTAATACGAAAATTCTTACCTCAATAAATTATTTATGGTTGTAAAAACAAGAAAAAAACTTTATTTCACAAGTTAAGGAGAAGAAGCGAGAAAGAACCCTAAAATTTTGAGGTGTATAGTCCTCACGCGTGTAGGTACATGTCCACTGCCTTCATCATGAGGTTGTGCACTACCATGCGCTTGTGAACTATCATGCGGTTGTGAGCCCTGTTCGGGATATTCACCCAATTTGGGTTGTAGCCGAGAGACGCTGTCAATGATCTTAACCAAATTCTCGAGCGTGTATTTGTAACTTTCATTGGAGGAACAACCAAGATCGAAAATCTGTTTTGCGTGGTAGCACAATTCATAATACCGGGAAGCAAAATTCTCGCTATTGCCTTCGGTTGGAACAGATGTATAACTTCTTCTCATCACATCTCTGATCCATCTTCTTTTAATATATACATCGGGAAGAAAAGTGTGATGGCTGAACCGAAGAATCGCTAAGATATGCCTGCAAGGAATGCCAACGAACTCGAAAAAGTGACAAGAACATGTAATAATTGTACGGAGTTTGCATAACTGAAGAAGGCGAGCCGGTTTTGATTCTCCACAAAGTATCACATGGAAGGTTGAACTATCCGGTGTCTCAAGATCGGCAACGAATGTCACATTATACATGAAGCTTTTTGTAATTTCATCTTGGAATTTGTAAAAAAAGTTCAAAGTGTATGTTCGCGCCATTTGTGCCTCCAAAGCCCATTCGCTCTTCAACTTCGGTCTCTTCTCACGGTTACGATGATTTTCTTTCAGTTCATCGTGTCTTTGCCTTCCCAAAAAATGATCGAAGATGACGGCAAATTTATGCAAGGAATATTTCTTTTCTGTATGATGCTTCAAGGCAGAATACGATGACTCAACCCGTTGGCTACTCAACATGCCGACCCAAAATGAATCTTTAGCATAGATGGGTACCCAATTTTTACGGATATCAAATAGACCGTTCAACAATTTGTTATTCTCTAATTCATATTGCGAAATCAATAAATTCCATTTTTCTACAAATTCATGTATATATTCGGAACCGTAGATGACAGTCTTCAATGATTCCCTAAACTTGTCGACATCGTTCAACATACGCACCTCCTGCGATAACTTATCCAATATGTGTCAAATACAATACCGATGCCGAGTCTGGGGGGAAACTTTATTCACTACGGCGGCGATCCCACGGTCTTGATCGGTGACGATGCCGGATGGAGCACGATTCATTACACCTAACCACTTTTCGAAAAAACCATTCAAACGAAGAGGCCGTCTCATTTGGAATGAAACCGCCTCCTAAGAAAGTCGATTGCCAATGTTGATTCACTCCAATAAAGGGAATAAATAACATTTTATACCGATTTGTATTGTACGTGGCATCAAAGCAAAGTACGTCGCCAAATTCTTCATAATTCATCCTAAAAATACCATCAACTCATATACAATGTGACAACCGCCCTTCGGGATCTACTTGAATGTCATAAATCCTCAATTCTAAATCTTCCTCTTCCAAACTCAAAACTCATGCCTTTTTCTTCTCTCCTCTATTCTAAATCCTCCACTCGCCGCCTCCGCTCGCCGCTCACACTCCCGCTCCTACCCGAACGGGTAAGCATATTTTAATAAGACCCGAACTCGGAACCGGAACCGGTCCTCACGGGTCCGGGTCCGGGTCCGGGTCCAATTTTTGGACTCGTAGGGGACCGGGTCCGGGTCCGGGTAGTGAAGGACCCAACTCGCCCGGACTGATACCAATGCTAGTATGTACGTGAGTAGAGAATGGTTTATTAAGTGAGAATAATGCATGTGGCATTTGATGGGTATTGAAGTATATGACACTGTTGATATCGAAAAGAGGTTTGAAGTGTGGATGTTAGAGCATCCACAGTTATTAGGCAAATACCCCAAAAATGGGAATTTTGGCCAGCCATTTTCCATATACCCAAACAATGAGTCAGAAAGGACAATACCTTGCCAAATTTGGTAGCAAATTTGGCCAAATTTATAATATAGGAGACGAAAGATGATCGTTCGTGTAACGCCTCAAAAATCATACACTGAAAAATTTGTGGCAAACTCATAATCTTTTACTTTAGTTCAGTACATAAACATAATATAATACTGGAAAATGCAGACATCTAACTAAAAGTTCAAACCACTTGGATTGATAAGATGACGGACTCAGGATGTCACATTTTTATGCTAACACCTTAGGCAACCTTACCTGCAAAACCAGAATCTGTGGGATCGTCAGCTTGTGAGGCCGACGGTAAAATCCCAACAACTTCAACTAACTCTCAAAACACAACATAATAGAATAAAAACTTGAATCAATGTATATGTTAAATATAAATGAAAAAAAAGTCAATTATACAATGTTGTATGAGTGAGTGTGGAACTAATTACCTATATTGTCAAATATATACTTACTATGCTAACATGCACAATTCAAATATGCTCTTCTAATGCACACTTGTTTGGAACGATATGCCGCTTATATAACATAGTTTCCGAATGCAATATACTAGCGTTTCTTCTCATTACATAGTTTAATCACTCGCTATGCAATGCATAAACTCAATGATTTGCACTCTAACTCATAATCATGTGTAAGTCGCACCCTCAGAATATTGGACCTTACTGGCCTACCCCTAGGCCACACATTGTGGATATACCGAGCGTATCCACAGCCACGAACCCTAGTAAGTCGATCTCCCGTAACTACGAACCTTACCGGCCTACCCTTAGCCCACACACCGTGGATTTACCGGGCGTATCCTCAGTCCCGAACATTCATAGGAACCTAGGCTCTTTACCAACCATGTTTTTCATTGTTTCAGTTATATCTTTTTCTAGTGCAACATGTTTACTAAGTGATACAAAATATAATTTAGACGTAATAATCCATATTTCGGACATACATTTCACACAAGCAGGAATCATGGTCACACCGACCCTATTCAACTACTCCTTAGAGTTCTCCAACTCTATCGGACTCGAGCATCGCCTATGTCACAGTCATTCCCTTGGATTTGACAAAGTCATTCTTTTGGATTCATGAACCTTACCGGCCTACCTCTAGCCCACACATGTGGATTTACCGGACGTATCCTTAGTCTTATATATAGAATCCACCATTTGAATATTTAACTATGTCTTTGGACAGCAGCATAGTAGTCTTGCAAAAACCATATAAATTCTAATACTTATCATAAAAATGGATTTTTTAGTTATATATGGAACCTAAATGAGTCTACTACAACATTGTAGTTAAGAACATTTAAATTAACCACAATTGACTTGTCTAAATCCATATGCAAAGCAGTAGGTACAGATTCCAAAAAAATGCAGATCTTGCTTATAAAAATCACCGAAAATCACACACTTCATGGAAATTTGATTTCTTAGGCTCTAAAGAAAGATTAACGAATCTACTTCAAGTTCTTAGTTTTGAGTTTCTTCAAAATACTGCATATAAGATATTAAAATGGTCATAAACCAGAAGGTATACAAAATTCCAGAACCATGGCAAAACTGTCAACCAGTCATAAGTTCGAATTTATTTAAAATACTAAACGATATCCAAAACTCATGAAACTTTGTGAACCTATTATAGACATATACTAGATTCACATATATAATAAGTTCAGCTTCAAATTCCGTATATTTTGAGAGAAATGATTTTTTGGAAGTAAGCATGATATTCATGACAGAATTATAAAATAGGTTATGTTTTCGTTCTTAACCAGGAATGAGATCGGATTTGTTTAAAATATCAAATGACATTCAAAAATCATGAATTTTTTAGATGTTATGGACATATACAAGATACACATATAAAAATTTTAGCTTTAGATTAAATCTAGTTAAAGAGAAATGAATTTCAGAAGTAAGTCCAAAATTCAAGACAGAAACTGTAAAACATTTCCAAGTTAACCTTACCGTAATTTCACACAATTAATCGACAATAATTTACACATGATTCAATCAATTTAAGCATGAATACTCATCCAATACAACATATATAACTTTTCTAACATGCATAATATAATTGAAATCAGAGTAGTAAAGTTATCACCCACCTATAATTTCTGAATTTGATTGCTTCTAAACTCCTCAAAGCGTTCCAACGCCAAACTCGATAAACTTAACCTATGAAAACTTCAACTCCAAAAATCTCCAGTTTAGGTGGAAGAGAAAAGATTAATGGTGGAGAATGAGGAGAGGCATTCCTGGCTTTTATATACAAACATTCACAAACTCTTCTTTCATTCTTCATTTAATCACATATTCCTACATCATTTAACCACATCTTCCTACATTATATAATCACCTCCCCTAAATATCTTCCTAAATTATTTAATCACCTCCCATAACCATCCCCTATGTCACTAACCAACAAGATTCATGCATGATAAAAAAAAGATAATTTCATTAAGATCCTTTTTCATGATACCCATTTCCTAGAAATCCCTAGTTACCAACTCAATTGCTCTTAATTCCTTAAGTTTACAAAATAAAGTATTAAATATGGATATGTGTCATTCCCAAATATTTATAGTTGACAACCTAATATCTAAAAATATTCAAGATATTACATAAGATATTGTACATAATTGTACAAAATACACGTGCAGAAATAAAATTGTTATAATTCAACTTTGAGAGGTGTTACAATAATAAAAAGTACATATAGCATTACTCTTATTCATGAGAAGGATAAACTGTAGAAAAATGGATTCCCAAGCAGAGCCTTCATTTCCTATTGAGTATCCTACAAAATCGTAGAGGATTCTCAAGTGGACCTTATAGGATCCAACCCGAATTCAACAGTTACCACCCCTAGAATTTTGAAAGCCACACATCAGACAGAGACTGTAAAAGTGTAACTACAATAGCAGTAGCCCTAATACAAATATACAATTCAAATGGTGTGAATGCATCACATTTTAGGTAAAGGCAAGACAGCCCATTAAAGAATGACAAGTCATCTCAATCGTGCAAATTGATGAGAAAATGCTCTTGTACCAACATAGCTCCTACCAACTACCTCAACCTGTGACCTCTCCGATGCCAACCCCAACTCTTCTCCAGCCACCAATCTCCCTCTACTCTGACTTTGTTGCCCCTAACCATTCACAGACACCCCCAGCCATTCCCCACCTCCCTCACATCCACCTACAACACATACACAGCAACCTCTACTGCTCCCCCCCCCCCCCCCACCACCTTTTTTTTTACCCCACCACCAGACTACCACACCTTTTCTGTCTTTCCGGTGCTCATCTCACTCCCGGCCATGCTTTCCGTCCTAGAACTCAGTGGATGCGGGCCCAATGAGAGGGCCCGCTATCCACCGGCTCCGACCCCTTCACAGGAACCCCATCTTCCACCACTGCAGCTGCAACAGCCTCCTCCACACCCTACTCCTTCTCCGACCAAGTTCAACAACCCCGTGCCTACCCCCATTGCCCCCAATGCAGCGGTGGCCCATAGGTATACCAATGCGATGCCCTCTTCAACAGTGTGCACACTTCCCCTTGAGGAAAGTGGCCGAGAGCTCAGACACGATCTTTCCCCGTCGTGTGCACACCAACATGTGCACCAACGACCTGTGGGGAAGAGTAGTGTTCATCACAGCTCTATGGAGGGATCGGCTAGGGACCTCGGGTACCATCGCCGACATCAAGGGCAGGTTGAGAGAGGGGCCCAACTACGGGGTCCTTCCTCCAACCTATACAGGCGAAGGAGGACACCGCCATCGGTGCATCATCCTCCTCAACTCTGGGGTTCCGTGCAGAGGGGATTGCAACAAGAGATTCACAGGAAGCATTATAAACCAAATCATCAACCTCACCACAAGCTATCCTCCAATCAGTTTTTCAAAGACCATCACCCACCAAAACAATACAGTGACACCAGGGCATCTCACACTCCCCATCAAACAACTTCGACCACCCAACTGATCCCAAACGCCGATGACTCCGCCATCCCCTATGCTCAAGAGCCCCCCCCCCCCCCCACTTAAAGCCAGCAAGCAGCGTGCTCCCGAAGGAGCAGCGCCGGTTGGGTTTACGGTGGGTAGCAACTCCGGCAGGGGGATAGAGGAGGGTTTTGGGTCGAAGTCAGAGGGAAGAAAAGCAAGGGTAGAGACACTAACCTTCAATCCGAAACACCCCAACTGAGCAAGAGGCAGAGGAAGGGCAAGCGCAAGCTAGCACCATGTTTCAACTTTGGTGTCCTCGGCCATTACAGAAGTGAGTGTACCAAAGAGGTGAGGTGCCTCAAGTGCTTGAAGTGGGGGCACCGTTCATACATTTGCACCAATGTGGTAGAAACCCACAGCGATGAAGAACGTCAAGTGAGCCTTGGGAGGTCACCTGAAAGCCCCAAGAGGATCCGATTGGCAAATAGCCTGGGCACGGTCAAAATTGAAGAGCGGTGGTTGAGGCAGTGGTGTGCCATCGCCAAGATCAGAAAAGGGAGACCATCGGAGGTGCACTTATTGGAGGCCTTGGCCGCTAAATGGCCCTTGACAGCTCACAAAAATTGGGTCGTGAAGAAGCTTTGCCACTTACAGTTCTTAATTTCATTTCCTTCACCGGAGAAAGCTGCAGAGGTGGTGGGCATGGGAGTCGTCAACTTTGGACACTTCCAAGTGGAATTCAGAGCGTGGACTCCAGACTTTGGGGCGGAGCTCCTTCAAGGCGACAAATTTTGGGTATGGATCCATAACGTGCCCCTCCACTTCTGGAAGCGAGACGCACTTCAAGAAATTGTGGCGGAGTTTGGGACAGTGGAGGAGATGGACGAGAAAACGGTGCGCCGATCAGATCTGGTTTCGGCTAGAGTTCTCATCAGAAGCACCAACATCGATTTGATGCCGCGATTTGCTAAGGTTTTTACATTCGAAGAATCATATCTAATTAGATTTGTTCTCGACAGAAGAGACGAAGCACAGCACCCCCAGGACACCCTCCCCTCCAACGCAACAACGGCAACACTCAGAGATAATAGATCTTACAGAGAGGTGGTGTCGCCATCGAGGGAGCTCACCATTGATGGATCGCACGAGGTTGAAAGGGCTCATCGGGAGGTCATCAAGGTTGCTAGGGGGGAGGAGCAGCGCCGAACAGCCACGAAGATCCAAACGGAGTCAGACAGGGACCACGCTGCTAGATCCAAAGGTCAAGAGGCTTCTAGAACCCTCAACTCTCCAGATCGAACGGCGGATCGGCGTTGCCTCCCACATTTGGTAAGCCCAGAAGTGACAGAGCCCAGCATCACTCGTACAGCAAAAAATTTGTCCAAAAATGGCCCCTATCATGGCAAAGCGGCACTAGACTGCGGCATGCAGGCGTCGAAGAGGGGGTTGGTGGAGGATACCAACAAATTGGGAAAGAAGACAAGCGAGGGTTTGGGTAAGGTGGCAGCCGAAAGCACGCTGTCGACCAAGGAGTGGGTCACAAAGCGTTGGTTCGCTTCAGAAAAGCAAAAAGCAGCTTCGGAGGATCAGGTGCGACAGAACTCAGAGAAGGAGCTGAGAGTTCAAACGAGCGCAGACCTGCCCAACATCAGCAAAAAGCACACGAAGGAGCTGGAGGTAGGCGCTGTGGGAGTGGGTGAGAGAGATTTGCTTTTGAAAGAGGGTGTTTTGGGGGAAAAAGACAGCGGCTCTGGAGTTTTGGAGCTGGGTAGAAATGGGAAAGAAGATAGAGCGGAAGAGCTAAAGGTGGTGGTTGCGGAAGAGGACAGGGCTGAAGAGATAAAGAGTAAAGCTTCGTTGAAAAGTAAAGAACTAAAGGCGTTTATTACGAAGCCAATTTTGAAATCTGTGTGTTCTGAACCAACCGACTGCCCCCCCCCCCAATCGGTTGCAGCCAGCTGGCAGGGGGGTAAACTCACCGCCCCCTTTGACCAGCTGTCTGGTGATCCGATCAAGGCAGGCGGTATGATAGACCGCCAGAACCATTTAACCAAGTGTGCTAATGACGGTGTTAGGTTGGGGCCAGTTGGTGGGCTATATATAGGGGCTAATGGGCCCAAAGAGGGGTCCAAAATCCCTCATACTATATCTGGATCTTGTAACACTTGGGTTTCGAACATTCAGACTCAATTTTTGTCTGGGAGTGGGCCCAATGAGGGGACCGCAACAGACAACACCACTATTATTAGTGAGTCACCTAGCGTCGGGTTCAATGAGGAGTCCGCGTTAAGTGTGCATTCCATTCTCACAGGCAGTGATGAGGAGCTAGAAGGTCGACTTAATCTAGATGAAGAATTTTCTTTCTCTGAGGAGGAATCAGAGGATTTTGAGTTCATTGCTAACACCCAGAGGGAGATATCGCCAGAGATTGTCCTATCCACTATTCCAGATTCAGCTCCGGGAGATAGCTCTAGTTCTGGACAGTCTCGAAGGGCGGTTGGACTCAGAGTTCAGCGATCACCTAAGAGGGCTCATGCGGAGTCCTTGGATGACTTTTTGGAGAGAGCGACGGCCGCCAAAGCGGCTAAACACGTCAGTGGAGGTACCAAAATTTTTCTTGCTAATATCTTAAATTTCATGTCAGACTCTGAAGTGTTTCTTTTAGCTATTTCCTGTGGATTGGAAGTTTGTGATAAAGAACGCAACGCGTTACTTCTTAACAAAATGAGGGGTTGGGAATCTGAGAGGGCTAAATCTAGTGATCTTAAGGAACTAGGATCTAACTCTGGGGGGATAACGATCTTTGCGGGCGAAACCCGCCCGAGTCCCTCACACACTGTTATCTCGGACATGGTTCCCCAATGAATACGCTATTCTGGAACGTCCGGGGTCTGGGGGATAAAGGTAAAAGAGACATGGTTAGAGACGTTATCACGAAGTCCAAGGCGGAGGTGGTTGGGCTTCAGGAGACCAAACTTATTCATGGGACCAAACTCAAGAGAATAGGGGGAACAGAATTAAGGAATGGGTTTTATGCCCATCCGCAGGAGCCTCAGGAGGAATTGCCATTGGTTTCAACTCAAACCTACTCACCTGTTCCGAGGTCTATAATGGTACATTCTCCCTGACTGCACGACTGGAACGACGATCGGATAAGTATATGCAGACTATCACGGTTGTTTATGGGCCGAACGTGGCTTCAGAGCGTGATGCCTTCTGGCAAGAGCTGGTCAATATTCGTCTCCGTTGGCTGGGGGCTTGGATTGTCGGGGGGGACTTCAATATTACCCGATTTGCGTTCGAACACAAGGGTAGAGGTTCCAGCGACAGGCACAGAGCAGAGTTCAATAGGAAAATTACGGATCTTGAGTTGATCGATATCCTTATTAATGATAGACTATTTACGTGGTCTAACATGCAGTCTACTCCGATTTTGGCAAAATTGGACAGGATTCTCGTATCAATGGACTGGGAGACTAAGTTCCCCCTTGCATCTGCTAGAACGATCCCTAGACCTACGTCAGATCATACCCCAATCCTTCTTGACATTGGGCTTTAGGGAGCCAAAAGACATAGAAAATTCTGATTTGAGAAGGCCTGGCTGGAGATTCAGGGGTTTCATCATCTGGTAATGGAAAACTGGGCGCTCCAAGTATCTGGCACAGACGCGGCGGGTCGATGGTGTGAAAAAATTCACAGATTAAGAAAGCGGCTTCATAAATGGAACCGATCTAGGTTCTCGACCATCTGGCGCGCAAAAGAGTCCTTGTTGGAAGGAATTGATGAACTTGAAAGAGTGGAGGAATCGAGAGAACTGTACCAGGAGGAAAGAAATAATCTTCTGGAGCTCCGTGAGAATATTGCCAATCTCTATAAGATAGAAAAAATTAAATGGCAACAAAGATCTTGAATTTCGTGGCTCAAAGAGCGAGACGCGAACACGGCCTTCTTCCACCGAGTGGCAAGTGCAAGGCGCAGGTCTAATCTTATTTTATCCTTAGATACAGCTCGGGGACAGTACAAGATGAGCAAGTGATCTCCACAGCCTTCCAAGGATATTACAAGGACCTTTTGGGGAAGAAGAATGACTTCCGGGTCCCACTCAGGGATGATTTCTGGCAGCCCTACCAAAACGAGTCCTCGCCTTCGCTATCCTGCCTAGAGTCTCCGTTCTCGGAGGAGGAAGTTAAAAATGCTATCTGTCACATGGGAGCAGAAAAGTCGCCAGGGCCAGACGGATTCCCAATGATGTTCTTCCAAATTTTCTGGGAAGAAATTAAAGGGGACTATATGGCACTGCTGGATGACTTTTTTAACAACAAGCTCAGATTGGGTGTGTTTAATTTTGCAGAGGTAGTCCTAATTCCCAAACGGGAAGAGGCGTCGAAAGTGGGCGATTTTAGGCCGATCAGCCTCATAAATTGCTCGGCGAAGATTATTACAAAAATCCTAGCCATCTGCCTGGGGAGCATTATGGACAGCCTTATCAACAAATCTCAATCGGGCTTCATTAAGGGCAGAAATATCTTAGATTGTGTGGCAACGGCGGAACAAGTTATCCACCGCTGCCATACGACCAACTCTAAGAGCTTTCTACTTAAGCTGGACTTTGAAAAAACTTATGACTCGGTCGATTGGGAGTGCTTGCTGGAAGCTCTCAGGGGTAGGGGTTTCGGGAATAAATGGATCTGCTGGATCAGGCAGTGCTTGCAGACTAGCAAAATGGCCATATCTGTGAATGGTAGGTCGGGGCAGTCGTTCCCTTGCAGGAAGGGTCTCAGACAAGGGGACCCGCTATCACCGCTCTTGTTTACTATCGTAGAGGATGTGTTGAGGGTTATGCTGGAGAAGTGCCAGGAAAAAGGTTGGATCACGCCAGTGGCCAGCAACGCGTCTACTAAAGGGTGTACGATCCTGCAATACGCAGATGACACCCTACTCTTTGGGAATGGGTCTAGATGAGAAACTGTCTGTTTTAAAAGGGCCCTATACTGTTTTGAGGCCTGGTCAGGTCTGAGGATTAATTTTCACAAGAGTGCACTGACGCCAGTCTCTCTATCTGAGGATGAAGCAGGGGAGCACGCTACTATTTTGAACTGTACGACGAGTGGCTTCCCTATCAAATATCTAAGGCTACCACTCAGGCCAGGGAAATTAACTAAAGCAGACTGGTTACCTATCATTGACAGGGTGGAGGACAGACTGTCTGGTTGGAAAGGAAAATCTTTGTCCCTCGGGGGCAGAGTGGTACTCATCAACTCAGTGTTCTCTAACCTTCCAATCTACTACATGTCATTTTTCGAGCTTCCGAAATGGGTAATCAATAGGATTGACAGGATTTGAAAACGATTCCTTTGGAAGGGGGCAGATTCGGATAAAGGAGGTTATCACCTCATCAAATGGAGTATCGCTTGCATGAAAAAGAGGCATGGAGGGCTAGGCATCATAGACCTTAGAGATATGAACCTTGCCCTACTGGGAAAATGGTGGTGGAAGGTTTTCCACAACAGCGGGGAAGGCTGGCAGGACTTCATCCAACCGTATCTTAGGGGAAAAGGCACGAGATACCTGGGATTCCGAGTAGGGGCTAAAGCTTCGCGACTCTGGAAAGGAATTGCCAAGGCTAGCGGCCCCTTTAATTCGGCAGTCACGTCGAATATCGGCAATGGCCGGTCCACCAGATTCTGGTGGGATAGATGGTGTGGAGCCCATACCCTGAAGGAAACGTTCGCAGAGCTGTATGAGAGGTCGAGTCGGCCGAATATGTCCGTGGCCGACGGTTGGAAAAGGGGAGGTTGGAGATCGGCGCTCCGAGGAACGCTCACTCCAAATCTTCACCAGCAACTACTTGACATGCAAGCACACATCGCACGGGCAGGCACTAGGTGCACTCAAGGCCCAGATCAAAAGCAATGGGGACTCGAGAGCAAGGGAGCTTTCTCGGTGAGATCTCTGTACCATCGGATTCACTTTCGAGGATGCAGACCTAGCTGGGCACAGGTGTTGTGGAAGGCGAAAACTCCCCTTAAAGTCAGAGTTTTCTTATGGCTAGTACTCAATAATGCTATCCTCACTAGGCAAAACCTTGCCAAAAGGCAACCACAGGTGGCGACCAATTGTGGATTCTGCGACTCACAGGTGGAAGATCTTAATCACCTTTTCATTCACTGCCCTAGAAGTAAGGCAACTATGGTTGAGGTACTCCGAGCTTTAGGAACAGGTGACTACCCCTGTGTATATGAGGATCTGTGGATTGGCCCCAAATTTGCAACGATTCGCCATGATATGAAGGAGGCGTGGTACATCGCAATAGCAGCTACAACTTGGGTGTTATGGCTTGACAGAAATAATTTTTATTTTCGTGCTTCATGTAATAATATTTCTGGTAACCTGACTCACATCATGCATCTAATCTCTTTTTGGGCTACAGCTGCGGCCACGGGGGCAAGAGGGAGGATAGCCAAAGTGTTCCAGGTAGAGGAGTTTGACGATGAGGAGGTAGAGTTCGGGCCAACGCTGGATTGAGGGACTGGCTGCACCAGTCATGACAGTGCTTTTGCCAGCTTGTGTTTTGTTTCTCCATACTGTACTCTCTGATCGCTGGAGGTTGAGTAGTTAGACCCACCCCCCAGGATTTGTTGGGGGTGTATGTTTGTTTTCTTGCATTTTTTTCCTGCATTGTATTTTGTTTTGTACTGTTGTTTTCTTCCGGTACGCCGGGGTTGTTTTATTAACGTCTTATTAATGAAACAGGGTGACCTTATTCCACCTTTTACCTCAAAAAAAAAACAACACACTCCAAAATGGTCAAGGGGTTTATGTTGGATTTAATACAGTTATTAAAATCTCTAATCTCTATAATACTATAATGGAAAAATTGGAGTCGTGTAATTTATAGCCAAACCAACTTGATTGATCTAATCTCAACCACACCTTTTTAAGTATGAGTTATATTAACCATCTATTACTCAATTATTATCAGTTGTCATAATATCTTCAAAGTTTAAATTTATTTACGACATAATTATTTCCAAAAGTGTCATTCATATTAAATAAAAGTTTGTACAATAATTTGTACAGAGTAACCACCGAGATGTAGTGGATAAAAAGAGGCCTCAGATTACTGGGTAAAGAGAGGCCTCAGACGTCATAGTCTCTACTTAAAAATCTTTTTTTTTTAAGTAGAAGCTTTAAAGAAAAAGAAAAAAAAATGTCCTGTAACATAAGAGTTGTGGATATGCCTTTTTGTGTTTTAGCATGAAACCTGACCCAGAAGCCAAAAAAAATATCCTAACATAAGAGTTGAAAAAGTTCAATATCCTGTAAGAAACCATACTTGACACCAGTGAACACCCAAGAAACCATCACTGATGAACATGAATCCCAAATCATCGCACTATGATGAGTTTTTAACCTGCCAAAGGGAAAACTGGAGGAAAAGAAAAAAGAAAGAAAAAATAAACTGAAGTTTTCCTTCTCAACACGACGCCTTGTATGTACAAGATGTGCTCCACAATTGGATTACATGTTCACTCAACTTTGGAAAGCCTCATTACAGATCACTCACCCTAGAATGCAACCTTTCTCAGAATGCAGAACTGATGGAAGCATGTCCTAGAATTACAAACACACAAGTTCTCATTTTTTCTCATAAAAGCTTGTTCAGTTACAGTTACTGAGATGAAAAAAGGAGGTACTGTTCTTGTCATCTACTCATCAAGCCCATAATCCTCTCCGAAGTATTTATCTACCAATTCATTCGCCATGTTTCTCATCGCCTCATTCTCGTGAAATTGAAACCTCTCCATTGCATCTATTCCATCCTCCCTCTCAACAAGCTTCGGGCCCTCCCCATTGGGCATTCCCCTCATGACCTGCATTTGATTAAGCGCAACAATAAGCCAGCACCAACCAAGTTTTAAAGCTTACTGGTTGATTCGTATCAAAAAAAAAAAGCTAACTGGTTGACAAATATAGTGGTTAAAGTTTCCTTTTAACCAATCCGGAAGTGTTGTGTTGAGCAACAACATATTAAAAATGTGATGGGCCGAAAAAGAGAAGAAACAAGAAGTCACCGTCATGTTAATTAATTAATTCCAAATCTGATATCAAATTTGCACACACGGTCAAGAATGAAACAATGTAGTTAAATAGGCAAAATCAGGTTTGATGGACTTGACACAACAATAAGTGGGTTTGTTTGTTTCTAAGGAAAGATTAAGGGTTTGTTTTTATAACCATGCAACATTAGCAATCCCAAAGAATTTCTTTTCACATTATAAAATCCTTTGATGTTCATGGAGTGTAGAAAAATATTAAGATACTGCAATCTATGGTGAATTTCCAACTCCACAAAAATGAGAATTATTATTTCAACGCAATCTATGGACCATGGTGAATTTGCCTGGAATAGCTCCCATTCTCTTTTTCCTCTCACTCACAATCAAAATATAAAAAGGAAGGTGGAATAATTTTGACCATTAAACAATGGATACTTTTTTATTATCGTGAACGGTGCTGATCGTCACATCGCCTGTGTACAACTACATGAGGTTCCCTTTCCCCTTAATAATAATAAAAAATATAAATAAAAACGGAAAGCCAATTTCTTCATTGATTTGCTGTTTCATAACTTCTATACTTACAAACAGAAAGCAGCGGATTCAGCTAATTTCTCCAGTAACAACCAACGAAATGGGTGAAAGGGCCACTAACATAAAATGCATAGAATCATTCATCCATTTTTTTGAAATTAATAACGTCCAGGAAATCTAAGAATATCAAAATTATTATCTAGGAATTAGCAGGTAAGAGTTACCGAGTTACATCAACCAGAAATAACATTAATAATGCATGTAAAGCATACTTTTAGGTACAACAATACATCCATACAGGTTTTTAATTTATAGGGCTTTTTCCATATTCATAGCCTATCTATTTCCATATTCCGACCCGGAATCTTCATTTTCCCATATGCTATGTAAAATCAATATGGTGATTTCAAAAACACACCTGACCTTAAAATTCATTATTTTTCCATTTTTCTTTCTCTAATTCTATCATTCTTCACCTATCAAGTAAACCCTTTGCAATAATTTTCAGTTCCCCTAAAAGGAGTCAAATCCTGCACAAAAACATACCCCAACAACCATGACTCCAATTTGCTCCAAATTCTCCCCAACAAAAAACCTAGATTTCTATTTGTCGTTATTGTATTAATGAAATGAGGAATTATTTTCCAAAATGACCCACTTTTTGAAAGTATTTACCAAACTGACCCACTTGCAAAACTATTTACCAAATTGACCTACTCACTATCTGAGATAGTGAGTCTAGTATAAATGAATTCGCTATCTCAGATAACGAGTGCATTTTTCAAAAAAATTTGAACATGCAATTTCTACCTGAAATGTATATAACTACACTCCCTATCTCAGATAGCGAGTCTAGTTCAACTAACCTCGCTATCTCAGATAGCAAGTATAGTTGTACTCATTTTTTAGATAAATTTTGAACATACATTTTCTACCTGAAATGTATATAACTACACTCGCTATCTCAAGCTATCTGAGATAGCGAGTGTAGTTGTACTTATTTTTAGAAAAATTTTAAACATGCAATTTCTATCTGAAATGTATATAACTACACTCGATATCTCAGATAGTGTTTAGTTCAACTGACCTCGCTATTTGAGTGCAGTTGTACTCATTTTTTAGAGGAATTTTAAACATGCAATTTCTACCTGAAATGTATAGACCCACACTCGCTATCTTAGATAGCGAGCTCATTTGAACTAGACTCGCTCAAGTGTAGTTGTATACATATCATGTTCAATTTTTCTCTAAAAAAATGAGTACAACTACACTCGCTATTTGAGATAGCGAGTTCATTTGAACTAAACTCGTTATCTGAGATAGCGAGTGTAGTTGTATACATTTCATGTTCAAAAATTTTCTAAAAAAATGAGTACAACTACACTCGCTATCTAAGATAGCGAGTCTAGTTCAAATGAACTCGCTATCTCAGATAGCGAGTGTGGTTGTATACATTTCCGGTAGAAATTGCATGTTCAAAATTTATCCAAGTGTTGGAGAAAACCATTGAACTACCCTCGCTATCTGGGTTCATTTGAACTAGACTCGCTATCTATCTCAGATAGTGAGTAGGTCAATTTGTTAAATAGTTTCGAAAGTGTGTCAGTTTGGTAAATACTTTCAAAAAGTATCTGAAATGAGAGGGTACATTCACTAAGAGAATGGGGAAGATGAGTTAAGTTAGGGTTTTATTGTAGAGAAACAAGAAATTCGTGGAGGAACTAAAAAAGATAATAGAAGAGAACAGAAGAGATTAAATAACGAAGGAGAAGAGGGATGAGGGTAATTTAGTAATTAGAAAATATCTTCTAATTGGGTTTGAAACCAATAAGGGGAATACTGAAAATATATTCCTAAAATGGAGGGAAAAACTAATGATAGGTGGGTGTTTGGAATCACTAAAAGTACTTTCGGTGTCAATAAAGAACAATGAAGACTTTGGGTGGGAATATGAAAAAAGCCAAGATTTGGGGTGTAAATATGATTAAAAATATACCCAAATTCATATCACAGTGTATAGAAATGCATAATTTACTTACAATTTCCAGGAACTGAAGTCCCAATCTTGCACCTTCAGTATCAGCCGACTTAACCAAACTGATAAATCCCCGAAGGCAACCACTGTTAACAAGTGAAACCAAGTGCTCTAGAATTAGGGAACCCTCAGATGGGGCAACACAAAGATTTCCTAGAACAAATGCTGCTTCTTTTTTAATGTCAAATGGTGCAGTTGACAGTAAATGTATCAACAACGGAGTTGCCTCACTAGAAAATATTAATTTCTTGAGGTCGATTGATCCTGCTGCTGCGTTAGATAGAACCCATGCAGCCTCCTACATTATTAGTTAAATCTAAACTATATGAGAAAATAATTAGTGCGGCCTTCCTTCATGAAACTAACAGATAAATCATGTACCTTCTTCAGGACTCGATGCTCACTTCTCAGACACTTGATTAGAGTTGAAATGAATTGATCTGCCAATCACAATTTGTTAGTACTTGGGAACATGAAATGCTTATGCACAACACAGCACAACATGACTAACCAGTTATATTTTGCCCAGCAACGAAAACAGAAGAAGTGATGTAACTATCAGCAGCTACAAGATTACCTAAGCTACGGAGCGCCTGCATAAGAAGATTATTAGCCTAACAAAACTACTTGAGAGAAAGCGAAACTTCCCTATGTCTATTAGGACCATAATTATGCCTGCATAAAGTAACATGTATCCTTGAAACAACCCCTAACTGGCTGATACTCACTATTGTAATTGCACTATAATGGAAAATGATACTCCGAACTAGAAGTCAAGTTGATGAACCACTTAACCATAACTGTCATTGTGATCTTATAATAAAAGCTAGGACATCTATTTGGCCTACTGTAAAGGTTGTACCCTGACCCTTGATATGTTATCAAGGGATTTTAATCATAAGTGGTCTCCCCATTTTTCTTGCAAAGTGGAGAGGATCTGAATCCCATTATAATTGACTGTTTATTCTCCCTATTGGCTAGTATACCGGATACAGTTAATAGATCTGTAAGAATGTATTTTGTTCAGCTCTTGGCTTTATATGTGCCTCTGAGTTAGAATGTAAGCTCCCAAAGTAGATTGGCAAAGCAATAATCTACACATCTATGAATAAGAACAAAGAAACTAGTCCAGAGTTCACGGTAATTTACCGGAATTAGCAACTGCAAACTCTCCGATGCTGCTAATCTCCCAACCAGAAGTTGACAAATGTCAGTTTTAACCAGCAATCTAATAGCTGTTTCTGAGAGTGCTGAAAGATAAACGACTACCCATGCAACTTCAGTTGCTAGCACATCATCTCTGAAAAAGAAAGAGCGGTTATTATTTCATCCACCATTGTAATCATTTCAAAAGCCAAAAATTGACATGCATGGATCAACATATTCCCAACATGAAGCTTCAAAGCAATCTCTCTTAGAAGTATCATCTCCAGTTATGTGCAAAAAAAATGATTATTTGTTTCAAAATGTTTAAAGAAAATGAGCAACAAAAAGGTGATTAAATAAGAACTCAACGCATGTCAAAAGCCAAAAATTGACATGCATGGATCAACATATTCCCAACATGAAGCTTCAAAGCAATCACTCTTTAGCAGCAGCATCTCCAGTTATGTACAAAAAAAAATGATTATTTGTTTCAAAATGTTTAAAGAAAATCAGCAACAAAAAGGTGATCAAATAAGAACTCAATTTGTGGGGGTTTAGGAGTGTTTGGTAGGATGCAAGGGCAAATGGAAATTAAATTTCCCTCTAATATCTTTTGATCCAATTACTAAGACAGCCTCTATCTTTTGGAGGAAAATAGAGATTGCATTTCATTGGGAATGTAACAAGAAAGAAATCATGGGGTTGTTTTGGTACTCAATTCAAGAATATTGGAGGGAAAATCAAAACCACCTGCACTTGCAATCAAACCAAACACACCCTTTTAGCACAACGTTAAGTCATAGTTATATAGATTCATGGCTTCTGATATTCGTGCTAATATATCGCAAGAGAAAGACAAGAATAACTATTAGAGGAATAATTGGTGGTGCACTATTAGAGGACATAATTTGGTACTTTTAAAGATAGAATGATATGTTAACTGATAAAATCTATAACCCTTGGATCTCAAGATTGATAATGCCATTGCATTGTAGAGTTTGACACAAGTTTATCTTTTTTACTTAATTTACCCATAAAGCTCAGGAAGTTCGCATAATACAAATAGCAACTACAATTACGTTACAGTGGTATAACCAAGGAACCCCTACGATTCTCTTAGATGTTGTATAATTGCATCAAGCACCCCATCGATCCTTGTAAGTTCCGTTGCAGCTTTAGAATCAGGTCCCTGCATGAGCACAAGAGCTTTTAAAATAACATTAAAAGAAACCAAAAAACATGAACTAAGATTTGAATACCCAAGCAACATAAACAATTGTATGGAACAATATTTCTGTATTAGACTTAAAATTAAATTGGAAGGGTACATACTGTTCTAACAACCAGTAAGAGAAATTATAAACACTAGATTTATAGGCAAGCAGAGTTCATGTGTTAACGACCTAGTCGACTGACTGCTTAACCTTCTTTTCTTATAGTAGCATAGACATGCAACCTGATTAAAACATACAGATAGTTGCATAGTGGATTCAGCTGGAAATATCACAAGATACACGTCACAACATCAAGTACTTGACAATAATATCCAAGCCCCAACCGATTGTTCTTGACTACTGATGCCCAGTTTTAAAAATATATATACTAAAATTTACAATCAAATAAACTAGTGAACAAGGAACCTAGAATGTAAACCTGCCAAATTTATAAGTATAAAGAAGAAAAATGTACTCTTAACATCTTCCTGTCTCAATCAAATCAATGCATTTGCCTCTGGTTATGGTTTTAAATCCCTACAAGTAGTTCAAGATTCCTCGTACTAGGAAATAGACTCATCGTCATGTATAGACTCATTCAAAAATCAATAAACAGTTACTAGCAAAATTGGACCATAATCATCAAAACACTGCTGATGAAGCTTAAATCCCAACAACCATAGTTATTGGACATCCTATAGACAAGTGGTTCAAGTACTAGGATGAGTGGAGGAGCACTGAGAAGCACCTTGCATTCAACTGAAGGCTATAAACACTGATTATAGGATTCAATAAAACGTGGTTGATAGGATTCTTTCCCATTTTAAGAAATCCCAACCTTTATGAGATTTGACAATGTCCAAGCAGCTGTCCTTGCCGTTGATCCCCTACTAGATATTAGTAGACGTGCAAGAGGAAATAAAACTCCTTGTGCCAGTAAAATATTTCTCAGGTCCTCCCCTTCACCAGCAACATTCCCCAATGCCCATGCACATTGCTCAGCAACAGAAAGAGAACTCTTCTCTACCAATGTGGACAAGTCAAAGCAGTTAGTAAACAAATAAAACAGTTTCAAGCAAAAAACCACCATAATATATGAGAAATACAAGATTTTTATATCATACAACTAAAGATTCTTGAAGATTCAGAGGGAGAAAATCAGACTGGGTTTTACGGCAGTGATTAGAATATACTCACATATGTTACATTTATGCAGACTCCTGACCCTGTTCACTAATCACTAGAAGTCAAGCAATTCCGACAAGTGTTCAGCAGTTCCATAAAAGATAATTGTCTAGATAATTGGAGCCAGGAACATACTATGTAGACTTCAGATCTTGTTCAGTAGAACACAAGCGATTCTGAAAAAGCTTCAACTTTCATCGGTTCCACAAAAGATGAAGTCTAGATTAGTGCATACACACTCAAACACACACTATGTATACATCTGATCTTGTTCACTAGAACACAAGTGATTCTGAAAAAGTTTCAACTTTCATTGGTTCCATAAAAGATGAAGTCTAGATTATTGGAGCAAGGACCAGATATAATGATATATATGGAAGTGTGACAAAGATTTCTAAAAGGTTTGTTGTTTTTTTTGAAGAACTGCAAATGCACCAAAAAGTAAAGCATAAATCACAATACACATCGAAGTGTTATATTTTATTCTAAAATTAATGAAAGTTTGTATTACAACTGAAGTTAGATGCTCCATTATCTACTTTAAGTGAGTATCCACTCTGGATACTTTTCAAAGTATCCCAACTCAGGTGTTTGTATCTGTGTATATGTAAACCATGCAAGTCAAAATTCACGCCATTATGAAGCAAGGACACTTCTATTTGGAAACTATGTCAGACAGTTGTTTCCAACACAAGAATCCGGCACGATGCTAGCTATTTCAATGTAGTTCATTCAACTTTTTCCTGTGTCGGTGTGTCGTATCCATGTCAGCATGTTTGTGTCAGTATGTCGTATCCATGCCATCACAAAATCGATGCTTTATCTATATAATTAAACACAAAGAAAGCTATCAAGTGGCTTTCCTTCAATCCCCCAAAATTAAAGGCCCAAATCTAACCTCACAAAACACATTTTTCCTCCCAAAAGTGTTCCCCAAAAACTCAAATTCAAATCCCCCCACCCAAAACAACTCCTTTATTTATTTAATTATTTCTCTCTCTCTCTCTCTCTCTCTCTCTCTCTCTTCTATTCAAAAAATTAAGAAAATAAAAATTTTGAAAATTTTGAAAAATTAAAAAACTAAACAAATTAAAAAAATTAAAACTTTAAAAATATTTCAAAAAAATAAAAAATTATAAAAAAATTATAAATTTTTTAAAAATTTTTTTTAAAAACTTTAAAAAAAATATACTTTTTTAATATTTAAAATTTTAAATTTAAAAAAATTTAAATTTTAAATTTTTTTATTTTTAATTTTTTTGAAATTTTAGAAATTTTAAAAATTTTGAAAATTAAAATTAAAAAAATTTTTAGAAATTTTGAAATTTTGAAAATTTGAAAATTTGAAATTTTGAAAATCTCAAAGCAAATCCAAATCCAAATCCAATGTCGAACCTCAATCAAGAGGTCGTCGCCGATATCTGATCCGCTGCTGATTCCGTATCGGTGACTCCCCTCCACCAAATTGATCGCAAATATCAAGCGACTCCGTATCGGCGACTCCCCTCCACCGAATCGAGAGGCTCTATATGCGATGCGATGACTCTAATTTCATCTCATTAACCGAATTCTCATTTTAATTTTTAATTTTTTGTGTGCAGGGGATTACTCAGTTTTTTGCTAACTCGAATTTTGTGTGTGCATGAGATTTAAGTTCATAGAGGTATGATTGTTTTACTTTTAGGTTTAAAAATTTTTAATTTGGTGATTTATTTGATGAGTTTTTTATTGATTTGATTTAAGGTGTACGCAAGTGAGAGATGATTATTTGGTGGCCTCAATTTGGGCTTCCAAACCATAGCAGGACAGATAAGCTGACTATCAACCTAAAATAACTTGCCAAATATGCAACATTAATTTCTTTATTACAAGAGAAAATACTATCGTGAAGTGTTCCCTTCACTGGTTATTAGAAACCATGAATAACATAACATATAATAACTTTTAGTATATGTTTGGATATATAGGATTGGGATGACTGGAATTTACCAGTGAATGGTGCAAACTCTCCACTCAAGAAAGACAGCTAAAGTAAATTTGTTATTTATCCATTTTGATTTTTTTTATAAAGGTGCAATGGGGAGACAAAGTGGAGATAAAAGATATGATTAGCTTGGATTAGAGTATTGAGAACTTCATGTATTTCATTTTGGTTGAATAATAATAAGAGATATTTCAATTGCAAACTGAGTCTCAGACAAACAAATGTTTAGATTATTGGTATTGTAGATACCTTCACACATGCACTTGCGTCACCATTGTATTTAGACATGCTCATAGTGATTATGGGATTAGAGTAAGCTCTATAAAACCTATATGATAATGTCCTTGCATAACTATTATAAGCATCTAAAAGTGATACTATAGTTAAAAAAAACTCTATGCAGTGTTTCTAACAAACTATATGCATTCCAGGTAAGTTCAAGCTAATGATCAAAGAAGGCGATGTTGAGCTTTGAGGTAGATATACTGCTTTCTCATATAATATGTTTGCTACTTCAATTAATTTATTGGACCTCCAAAACTATTTTATATAATCAAACCAGGTGCACCGTTCCGAAGATGTGCCGTAGGCACGTGTCAACGGGCAAACCCAGTAATTCTATATGGTTAAATAATTTGTGGTTACATGATGAACAGGTTAGCCTAATCAAAAACATTCTAAGTTCTGTTCTAAAGAGTTTTTATAATGTCAATGATATCCAATGAGGATTTTCAATTAGGATGTCGAAACATCCTTTTTTAAATGAGTATTTGTATTAGATACTTCTGAAAGTAGCCGTCAACTCTACAAATAGAGAGGGAGATATTCTCTACAACCGACACTCAAAGTAAGCTTTGTAAAACTTCATGGCAGGACATCTAATGGACTTTGTAAAACTTCATGGCAGGACATCTAATGGATGATCCATAACATTCATCTTAGTTTACTTGCCAAATTTAGTCTAAGAAAGAGACATCAAGAGGTATTAAAATCGTTTCTCCATAGGTTAAACAAACTTGAATTAACCATACAAAATTATACCAATTGATGCAAAAAACATTTCCATGGAATTGGCAAGTTGGTCTATAACTGCAAAACTGGTTAAAACATCAGACCATATATAATTATGTAAAACATATATTAAAACAATTAGTATGAAATCAGACATGAAAAGGTTTGTGTGGGAGAGAGAACAAATCTCAAACCATGAAACCATAATGTCTAGTGAAATAAAACCAACCTCCAAGATGAGCTATAAGCAAAGGTAGTGCAGGAAGTAAAGCCTTAGTCTCTTCGGGTTCCCCAGCAGCTATATTAGTAAGACACCAAGCTGCTTCAAGCAACTGTACAACAAAAAGAATATCAGCAACATTTGTATTAAATTAGCAGAAGAAACCCATAAAACCAATAAGTAATAAGAAGATTTTACATTATATCATAAAAGGAAGCACAAAAAGAAAATTCAATTGTTCTCTTTAGAAGTTCCAGTCCTTTCCATTCCCCCTCCTTTTTGGGTAATTTCAGGCCTTTATTTTACCACAACTGAAGTGATTACCTAGTAAAAGCTAATATACAGTTCAAAATGTTAGGAGGACCTGTTCATCTGGTGATCCAAAAGAAAGGCACTCCGCAAGAACAGGAACTGCTCCAGCTTGGATAGCTGCTTCAACAGGAGGCATTTCAGACCTAGACAATAAGCGACGCAATGCACGAAGTATCTCAACTTTCTTCTGTGTTGGCCCTTTTCCTCTAATAATATATTTTCAATAAAAACAAATAGAAGTTAGTGAACATTAGGATATAGATTATCAAGATAACAATTTAAAAATTACAATAGATGTCCTTTCACATGCAGAGGATGTTTCAGATGCACTATATTGGCTAGTTCAAATAATCATCCTCTTATTTTGTACAAGGAGCATATGAAGCTAAAGACTGAAGGTGTGTCCAAATCTCAATGGTAAAGAAACTAAATCGGGTGAGCTAAGTTCTAGAAGGAATACCAGACCAAATCTACTTGAAAAACACTGCTGAAAAGGGAAAGATGTGCATCAACAATGTATATTCTGTCAGAAGATCATGTCTTAGCAGTCTTCCTAAAAGTGACAAGCCAAAATTCTACAAAAAATCATCCAACAATGGAAATAATGACTAAATCAATATCGATGTGATCTGAACTTTTTAAAATATGCTTCCAGGGGCATATCTATATAAATTATATATGCATCTAGGTTCAATTTAAACCACAGGTTTTTTTCTGAAAATATAAAAAGGTAGAAGGTGTATAACTAAACTTTAATAACTTTACGTTATGTTTCTAATTTCTATGTGGAATATGGCAAAACTTTTCACAACCCTCATTAAACTGTGATTTTAAATAAGGTTCTGCGACTAATTTTAATAATCCAAACTTAGGAATCTCTTCTATTACAACTTGCCGTTAAACTTTTTCGCAGAAAAATACACTCAGCCAAAAGCAGTGAGATAAAAAAAAATTAAAATAAAAAATAAATAAATAAATAAATAACACTTTTTAAAGATCATGTTTGCCAAAAATACACTTTTATTAGAAAATTACACTTAATAAAAAAATATATCATAATGGAATAACTATACTTACAGGATATTTTCTTTCAGAAGTATATTTTTAACTACATCATATAATAGAAGCGAGTTTCAATCAAAAAGAAAAAAAATTGGATGTGAGGGAATAAATACTGTCGAATGTTTTGAAGGAAAGATCACGGTTACATGAAAGACCTAAAAGAGATTTCCTAAGTATCCATATGTAAATCCAAGGGTAAAAGGTTTTTATCAGTAAGTTGACTGCACGTGAAAGATTCCTGTGTCTGCCAGTAATTGCTTCTGCTACTCCTTTCACAGGTTGGCTTTTAAAACTTATTATAACTCACAGAGTATGTTTCCAAGAAAATAAAAACTGCGAGAGTAGGAAAAACACAATTTTTTTTTTACTAGAATTGAACTTTAAAGTGTTGAAAACACAAATATAAGCAGTTTCAGCTATTGTGGGCTTCATCAGTGATATGGCATGCAAAACAAAAGGTGAAACATGAAAATAGTTATGAAAAGAGACCAGCAGGAGAAGCAAAAAGATGAGTTCCCAGGTTATATTGCAATTAACCCATGCCTTTGTGAAGTAAATTAAAGTTTTGTTGGACAGAATTAATGTCCAATGTGTCAAATAGGTTAGGGGATGGGGAAGAAAAAGAACTCAACTTACAGCACCAAGCGAGAATGTTAGCAGGAACACCTGATACAGTTAGAAGTGGCCAATGGGGAATGTCCACACAAATGTTAGTATGTAAGTTGCCCAGTTCAGGCTGAATGGACGTGTATCAAAGATCAAAGGAGGCTCTGGATAGAACAGGATATAAGTCAAGGAAGAATGGAGGTGTATCAAATATCAAATGGGCCCAGTGACTATCAAACATGTATCTAACGTGCAACTCATATGGGCAATGTTTCTTTGTTATCGACATTGTGATTTCATTGCTTTTAGGAGTGAGAGACATGAAAGATGAGGGTTAGACAAAGAGAGGATCAGAGGAGAGAGTGGAATGGAGAGGTAGTGTGAAAATGAAATGAAAAACTTAAACATAGGGGTCATTGTTATTCAAGTGAGAGATAATCATTGCATATTAATCCAAATATGCAATGATGTATACAGTCTTAAAGTATAGCTGATATGATTTGACTATTACAAATTTATATGTAAACCATCCAACACTCAGAATTTACCATCGAATCATAAATAGTGACTGTCATTAATAGCTAATGTGATCAATCCTTCATATTAAAATAAATGAATTATATATATATATATATATATATATATATATATATATATATATATATATATATACTAGATTTGACTGTGGGCACGTGCCTATGGGACAGCATATGAAAAGCCTTGTAAACAGTAAACCAACAATTATGTAGCTCAAATTTGAAGAGTACGACAATAATTAGTTGTAAATAAAAGTCTATGTTTCCATAAGTATATATATATATATATACATATATATATATATATATATATACATATATATATATATATACATATATATATATATATACATATAGAGAGAGAGAGAGAGAGAGAAATAATTAAATAAATAAAGAAGTTATTTTTTTTTGGGGGGGGGGGGGGGATTTGAATTTGAGTTTTGGGGGGAAAGTATGTTTTGTGAGGTTAGATCTGGGCCTTTGATTTTGGAGGGAATGAAAGAGAGTCACTTGATAGTTTTCTTTGTGTTTTATTTTATATATGTATATATATATATAGATATGTATATATATATATATATATATATATATATATATATATATATATATATATACATATATATATATACATATACATATATATATATGTATACATATATATATGTATACATATATGTATGTATACATATATGTATACATACATGTATGTATACATATATGTATACATATATGTATGTATATGCGTTACACCTGTATAAAATAAATGAATATGTCTATATGTACATGAATTTATGTCCCCATGTCCTTTTTTTGACTGAAAATAGTTCTCAGAATTGTGTCCATGTGTGAGTGTATGCTCATGTCCCCATGTCCCTTTTTTTTCTTGGATGTTGTTCCATCGAAATTGTGTCCATATGTAATCTTTGTGTCCTGCAACCATATCTGTGCAATTAGCTAGCATATGAAGTGTGTGTGCGCGCGCAAGCGAGTGCACAAGTGTACACTCGTGTGCCCATGTCCTTTTTAGGACATTGTGGTCACGGAATTGTGTCCACATGTTTTTTTTCTCCCGCATCCATATCTCTGCAACTTAGCAACCAAATGAAGTGTGTTGTGTGCGATTGTATACTTGTGTCCCCATGTTCTTCTTCTGGATATTTTTGTGTCGGAATTGTATCCATATGTTGTCTTTGTGTCCAGTATCCATATATGTGCAACTTAGTTACGTCCATATCTCTGCAACTTGCCTAGCAAACGGTGTCGTTATTGGAGATGTGTCGAAGGATTAACGTGACCAGCCATATATTAGGAACGATTGAGGTAAAGATATGATTTAGGTCAGATGATAATTTACCAGCTAGCCTCAAAACCAAGAACATACAAGGTGTAAAGAAAGAGCAGAAAGTGATTGCAGTGAATAATACTAATACTGATCATTGGAAAATCATTAACAATTTTTCATCCATCTATTAGCTTTTCAAGAGATTTAGTAGATATCTTACTGGTAGTTTAAAGCAGATTTTAGGCTTGCCACAGTTTGAGAAATTTGGTTATCCAATGATGTTTTATCTTCATCAATGGTCATATCGCTCTCCAATATAGCATCAGAGTCCTCTAGCCCTTCTCTGCAGAGGCGCTTTGTTCGTAATAATGCTTCCCTTCTTTCCTTTCTCACACTCACAGCATATTGCCGCCTCCGAAGTGCAGCATTATTATGCACTAATACAAAACTTTTGAAGTTATCCTCACGTGAAAATATAGAAATTAAATTAAAAAGATGCTGATAAAAGTTCCCCTAGTTACAGGAAGATGGGCTATTAGATAAACTAATTCAAGCCAGTAGAGCCTAAAAACATACGCTCGAGAACTTTGTCCGACAAAAGAAAATATCTAATCTCAAAAGATAGTGTGGAGAGTGGTCCATTAGATGCCTTTTGGTTTACTTGTGCCAGGTGGCATTCTAGTTTTCACTGGAACTTTCCAATTTCATGATTAAAATAACATATAATGTCGTGCTTGAATAATCTCTTTGCATTCATCTTGCAAGTTGCAATGTATTATTAGATCAATCACATATCGGATATTACAGCTACCCTTTAACTATGACAAATAAATAATTATATAGAAGATGGCCAGAGTAATTACCAAATGTCCTCCCAAAATAAAGTCTAAGGCTCCAGTTCGCATTGCTTTTGAAGGGTGCTTTCGGGTTTGAAAACTCTTTTAGGTTCAAAATAGGTGTTTGGCAAACTTAATTAACATTGTGTTTAATCAAAAGTACTTTTTTCTAAAACAGGTAATTTAGCCATTTTCTCAAAGCACCTAAGTGGTGCATTTAGCTTTTCAAAAAATGCTTTTACTAGCTAGTAAAAATTTTGAAGTTAGACATAATTCTTTCTAATAGTACTTATGGTACCAGCACTTCTCAGTGAAAGTAATTTCCATTAACAACAATACTAAATAGAGCCGAAATGTACAATATCTACAACCTAAGATGGAAAACCTCCAATCCGTAGTGGTATCCTATATTTAGTAACTTGCTTCTGTCTCAATCTTTTGGACTCGTATCATCTTAGCACTTGAAAATTATACTCAACAAATTCAGCACCTAGTAGATCCCACAAATATTACAATACAGACATAATCTCATGCCACTGCCCCAACATTAACACTATCATGTTTGAAAGTATTTTGAATTGAGCTGTCATCTGAAGCTACTATCCGCTCTATGTTTCCATTTGTAACTTCACCAACGACACAACTCCGCATATTCGACTTCCTCTTGTTCAATAGCATAAAACCAAGATTTGATAGTTGATAATGATTCATAAACACACAAAAAAAAAAATGCGATTCATGTCCATAACTTGTTTGCAATCGAGAATCGTTGTCAATTACACGAAATTTACAGAAGGAATGGTTCTGAAACTGAAGTTGGTTGGTTCAGGCATTGAGTCAAACAGTTGGTGAACAAACGGGGGTGAGGAAGAAGAGGAACGAATTAAGGAATACCTGATGCTTTGATAGAGTCTCGATGTTGAGTAGAAAGAGGAGGAGGTACTACCCTTTCGTCCGCCATTTTTACTGCCTTTTTTTTCTCCTTCAATTCACTTTCGATACGTCAAAATCAGGATTAGGCGAAATGGGGAACTTGTTATCTTGGATCAAATGTTTAAAACCCTACATATGTTTTCGGGAATTGATGTGAAGTTATTTTATTGCGTGTTTTTACACACAGGTCCCTATTAATTATTGAAATTTCATATTAGTCCCTCACATGTCCCTCCTCTTATTATCTACTGGTAATTTACACGTGAGATGCACGTTTTTAATAATTTCAAAAAATAAAAATAAAAACTCTAACGTAGGAAGATTTGAACCGGAAACCTCATTTATATTAATTATATACGTGCATTGCACGTGTTGGTTGAATGACAAAATGACAAATGACACTAAGGCCTTCTCCCATTATAATATTAGAGATAGAATAAAATACAAAGAAAGCTATCAAGTAGCTCTTATTCAATAGGATTGAAATCAATGGTCCAGATCTAACCTCACAAAACATATTTTTCCGCCCAAATGTTTCCCCCCAAAACTCAAATTCAAATTCCCAAAACAACTCAATTATTTATTTATTTATTTATTTGTTTGTTTATTTCTCTCTCTATTTACTCAAAAATTTATATTTTTAGATTTCAGATTTGTAAATTTTCGGATTTTTTTATGTATTTTTTTATTGCTTATATTACATTGAAAAATACAAATATCTCATCAACAGTTAAATTTCATTATTTTCCACACTCAAAGTTCTAAGAAGTTGGATTTTACACCCCCATTTATAATTATTTTTCAACATATACTAATGGAAACATGGACTTTTATTTACAACTAATTATTATTTTACTATTCAAACTTGAGCTACATAATTGTTGTTTTACTGTTTACAAGACTTTCATATGCTGTATCGTTCCGAAGACGTGCCGTAGGCACGTGCCCACGGGCAAATCTAGTACTGGTAATAAAATAGAAAAATGCATATGTATAAAAGAGGTGTATAGAGTTGTTAAATTATGACAAAAAAGTAAAGTTGGGGCTGCCAAATTATGGTAAAAAATATTTTGATTATCTCTAATATTATAATGGGAGAAGACCTTATTGTCATTTGTAAATCTACCAACATGTGCAACGCACGTACATAACTAATATAAAAGAGATTTCAGGTTCAAACCCATACTATATCTGAATTTTTACTTTTAAAAAACTAAATTTATTAAGGCGCACGTGCAATGCACGTGTAAATTACTAGTTTGCTTAAAGTCTTTGACACAATTAATACAAACCATCAAACAAATAGTAGATTTGTACCAAACACACAGGGCACACAATATTTTGTCCTAGTTTGGGTAATCCCTAATCATAGGGAGAAAAGGCGAGATATTATTCAACTAGAAAAGATACATAAGTTACAATTCTCACAAGAACATCTTTCAAGGCTAACTGAAAATACTTGTTGTTTACAATTGAGAATTCACCAATCTCAGATAAAATATTCTCTTTTTCTATTCGGCACTCAAAAGAATCGTTTCTTTCTTTGAGTCGTTACAACGATTATATGGAGATCCAGAGAAATCCTAGTTTGCTATTCTTGATACAATAACCATCCGATGTATATTGAAGAGATAATCATACGATGAGAGCCGTAGATCTAACTTGGAGAAAAAGTTCGGGCTTCAATTGAATCCCTAAGACCCAAGACCTGCTCTGCTGCCTGCATTGATGCGGTCGACTGCATAGTCAACCGTGTGAGGCTGATTCCAAACCCGAGGCTCTGGGCGATCGACTGCCTATTGTGCAGTCAATTGCTAAATCCTTCTAATTGCTGCTGCTGCCTCTTCTTCGTCCAGTGCTCGCTTTGATCCTTCTCATCACTTTCCCATTTTTTATTCAAATCGAATAAGTATGCAAGACATATAAACCCAACATAAAATTATGGCATAAAAAATATTTTGATTATTTGTTAAAATTGGGGCTGTTAAAGTATAGATTATTTGTTTCAACTTTCCATATGTATTTCCCTTTAAAAAAATTTACATATGTATTATTATTATTATTATTTTGAAGGAAAAGGTGTACGGCCACCCTGTTTCATTAATAAGGAGTTAATAAAACAAACTCAGAGTATTGAGCCAAGTACAAGAAACTGTGATGCAACACAAGTACATAAACCACCCCAAACATAGGGGGTGCGGCACAAAATGGTACAAACATACATATAACTGGACGAAGAAAATACATATACTCCCCCTGATAAAGCCCTGGGGGGTGGGGATCCCTCAATCAAAACCTATCTGGCCGGCGGGGCACTTCCCTCAGTCCAGTGTCGGCCCAATCTCAACGTCCTCATCGTCGTATTCCTCCACCTGGAAGATGCTCGCTATCCTCCCTCTAGGACCTGCAGCGGCTACATTTGCCCAAAAGGAAATAAGATGCATAATGTGAGTCAAATTGCTAGAAATATTATTACATGTCCCACTGAAGTACCAATTATTCCTATCAAGCCAAAGACCCCAGTTCGTAGCGACAATAGCGATAAACCAAGCTTCTCTTACGTTCGTCTCTCCGTAGCAAACTTTGGTCCTAACCACAAATCCTCATACTTACTAGGGAACTCATTCGTCCCCAGGGTGCTAAGTACCTCCACCAGGACTGCTTTGCTCCTTGGACAGTCAAGGAAAAGATGGTCTCTAGTTTCAGGAACAGCACTGTAGAACCCACATGTAGAGTCCAAATTTGGTTGGCGTTTCGAAATATTCTCTCTTGCCAATATAGCATCATTGAGCACCAGCCAGAGGAAGGCTTTAACTTTCAGCGAGGTTTTCGCCCTCTACACTACTCCCGACCAACACGGGCTACATTCCCTAAAGTGAATGCGGTTATAAAGGGATCGAACAGTGAAAGTGTCATTCTTTTCCATTCCCCAAGATTTCCTATCGGGACCCATGTAAGCATATAATACCAGCGCTGGCGATATAGGTCTGAAGTTCCGTGAGCCTCTGCTGGGAGCCTGTGTCAAGGGGGTGTATAAAGGCCGGTTTCCAGGAGCTTCTTCTCCGGGCTGCAGCCACCGTGCAGTGTGGTTGTGATGCTTGGTCGTACAAATCAGGGAACATAGCTCTAAGTGTGTTTCACCACATCACCTATCCCACCAGAATATGGTGAGTCTGCTGTTCTCGATAGACGACGTTACGCAGCTAATGAATGGATTGTATGCCTTAGCGATACCTCTCCAAAACCAGGAAATGCATGGGCCTAACCTGAAGCCCAGGTTTCTCGTCCTGTTCCCATGCAGATATGTCTGGACAAAGTCCTGCCATCCTTCTCTATTAGGGTGGAAGACTTTCCACCACCATTTTCTTAAGAGAGTCAGGTTCATATCTCGCAAATCAATAATACATAGTCCACCATGTATCTTTTGATGGAACTGAGATGAATCCCAGGACTACGGATTGGTGTGCGTATCGATCGTTAAAGATAAACAGATTGCTTAATTGTGATCTAACCCTATATAGCGGAAAACTAGGGTTCACAAATTATACCTGCGGTGAGAAGAAGACGACAGCGACCCCAAGATCTTCTGCACGTATTCCTTCCTCGGGTTGGACGTCGTGTGGGCGACGATCTCCCAACCTTTCTTCTCCTTGGCTGACCTCTCTTTCTCTCCTTTCGTGAATCACGAGTTTTGAGAAAAATCTTATCTTTTGGATTGTCAATAACGGCCAGAGAAAATAGAGGATATATATAAGGCTACGGCAGGGACCATGAGGAGAAATTAGGGTTAGGTCTCCTAACGGATCTGGGTATCCCGTGTTCAGCCCGAACACACAACCCAGGCCCATTAACAATAGCTCGGTCCACTAAGGAGCTATTGTTGCACTACCTTCCTAATCCCAAATTATATTTATGGGCTCCTTTTATTATATGCTCGTTCAACTCCCCATGTTAAGATATCGAATGTCCGTTGATCAAATTAAGTTACTGACAACTACATTGATCAACATCTTTTATCCTTAAGTAGTACCACTCAACTTTATTTGTCATGTCGGATATAATCCACCTGCAGGGTTTACATGACATTCCTTATGAGCTCCTTAAGGGGACATCATCAACCCGACGTATCGGGACATGGATTCCTTTTACAATCAACAGCCCATCATACATACAATGCTATTACCCAATTCATAGAGGTTGTTGATCCATAATGAATCTCACTCTTTTATGAGTCAAAGTAATGCACACTGCATATACATGTCTGTTATTATATCTGGATTAAGAGCATAAGCATCCATAATAACAGAGGTATTTGTTCTCTCTTATAGTCAGTACAAAGAGAACAACCTCAAGTGGTCCTGTTCAATACACACAAAGTGTACTAGTGTAAACCTATAGTCAAGATAGACTAATACCAGAATACACTACAACCTTTCCAATGGATTGTCCAAGTCCGTCTAGGTTGTGAACTATTTATATATTCCATAGGGAACTGATAATATGATCTTCTGTGTGTCACCTCACACCATATTATCAACCTTATAGAATATCAGACACTTGCATTAATATTATAATAAACACAATATGCAAACATATGCCCATATAATTCTCATTCAAAAAAATAAGGAAATAAAGTTAATACAAAAGTGATGCTTTCAGTATATAACCCTAACATCTTTTTCATGCAAGCTTTTTCCTACCTGACTAGGTGATATCCTCCTCTATTAGGGCTTGCCCCCTTCCAAAGGAATCTTTTACGGGTACGGTCAATTCTCTGGATAACCCAGCGTGGCATTTCGAAAAAGGACAAATAATAGGTAGGAAGATTTGAGAGAACCGCATTGATAAGTGTGACTCTTCCTCCCAAGGATAAAGCTATACCTTTCCACCCAGCAAGTCGGTTTTCCACCCAGTCAATCATAGGTAACCAGTCCGCCTTGTTTAGTTTCCCCGGTTTCAGTGGTAACCCTAAGTATTTAATGGGGAAACTCTTGATGGAGCAGTTGAGAATCGTGGCATGCTCTTGTGCCTCCTCTGTAGTAATGACAATGGAGATAAGAGCACTTTTGTGAAAGTTAACCCTGAGACCACACCAAGCTTCAAAACAGTAAAGAATTGCTTTGAAGGCAGTAGTTTCCCCAAGATTGCCATTTCCAAATAGGAGGGTATCGTCTGCATATTAGAGGATGGAGCACCCTTGGCGGTTTACTCCGTTAGCCACAGGCGATGTTCAGCCAGCCCTACTGCAGTTAGCCATCATGGTCCTCAGCACATCTGCCATAATGGTAAAGAGGAGGGGTGAGAGAAGATTGCCTTGTCTAAGGCCCCGTTTACATGATAAAGGGTGACCCGGAGCTCCGTTCACTAAGATGGCAGTTCTGCTTGTGGTGAGGCATGTGTGAATCCATCTAATCCATCTGGTCCCAAATCCTCTTCCAGCCAGGGCTTCCAGGAGACAGACATTCCCATTTAATTGAGTCATAAGCTTTCTCGAAGTCCAGTTTCAGGAGATAGCTCTTAGCATTTGTCGTGTAACAGTGGTGGATAGTTTTTTCAGTCGTGGCCATACTGTCCTGAATACACCGTCCTTTAATGAATCCCATCTGCTCGTTACTAATGAGTCCGTCCATCACTTTTCCCAACCTATTAGCCAGGGTCTTGGTAATAATCTTCACTGAGCAGTTGAGTAGACTAATAAGGTGGAAATCTCCTACTCGCAGGTAGTCCTCTTTCTTTGGGATCAGCACCACTTCCGCAAAATTAATTCTACCTAACTTAAGTTTATGATCGTAGAGATCAGCGAACAACTTGATCAGATCTTCATTGATTTCCTCCTAGAACACCTAGTAGAACAAGATTGGGAAACCGTCTGGACCTGGTGCTTTGTCCTTTCTGAGTTGTTGTACTACCTCCCCAATTTCCTTTCCCGTACAAGGTACTTCAAGGGATCGTCGTTTGTGAAACCTTGCCAGAAATCGTGGTGTAGATGGACTCTCAGCTCCTTCTTCTGTCCAAACAGTCGCTTGAAGTGGGATTGGAAAGCTACCCTGATATCCTCATCCCCTTGTATCTCTCCAGACTCCGAATGGAGAGAATGGATGAGATTGGATCTACGCCAGGCACTGGAAGCACGGTGGAAGAAAGTTGTATTCACATATCCTTCTTTGAGCCACAAAATTCTGGATCGCTATTGCCATTTGAGTTCTTCAAGTCTATAAAGTTGGTGAATGTCTTCTCAGAGCTGAATCAACCTATTCTGCTCCTCATGTACCACACTTCTAGTTTCCTCCGTCTTTTCCAGTTCCTCAATACCTTCAAGGAGGGAGTCTTTTGCTCTCCAGATCATTGCAAATCTGGTCCGATTCCATTTCCTGAGTTTGGCCTGCAGTCTTCTAATTTTTTTGCACCAGATTGAGGCAGCTTCAGTTCCTCTAGTAGGGTGGGACCAATTCTCGTAGACCATGTGATGAAAACCATGGATTTCCAACCACACCTTCTCAAATCTAAACTTGGGAGTTTTCCTGGGGTGCACTTCTCCGGACGAGAGGATAATAGGGACATGGTCCGAGGTTGGTTTAGGGAGAAATTTTACCCATGTCAAAGGGAATTTGGCCTCCCATTCCGCGGAGACAAGAATCCTATCAAGCTTAGCTAAAATAGGCACCGCTTTCATATCTGACCAAGTGAATAGCCTATTAGTGATGGGAATGTCAACCAGTTCTAGGTCTGCGATAACTTCGTTAAACGTTTCCCTATCCACGTCACTAGATCCTCTACCCCTGTGTTTAGAGGCAAACCTGGTGATGTTAAAATCTCCCCTACCACCGATGGGTGCGGCCACCGAGCGTGAATTGCTCGTAGTTCATTCCAGAATTCCACCATAGTTGCAGTAGTATGCGGCACATAAACCACAGTAATAGACTGGGTCCACAGGTTTGATTTACGTTGGAGCAGGACTAACAGCGAGAATTGGCCGTGTAATTCATCTATGCAGACAAACAACTCGGGATTGAACCTTAAGGCAATACCCCCAGAGGCCCCAAAAGAAGGGCAAACTTTCCATTATGAGATGCGATACCTTCCCAGCCTACGTAGTCTAGAAATATGGGTGAGTTTGGTCTCCTGTAGACCCACAATATTCACTTTCAATTTAGCAATGTGTAACCCCTGTTTTCATAAGTAAATATTTCTTGTATATTTTATTTATTTCGAATAATTGTATACTTTAACGTTAATTTCTATTTCTATATGATCGGCTATTTATAATATATATTATTTGGATTATTTTGATAAATTTGTTAAACTCGAATCCCATCCTGATATATATATATTATTTTTTTATTTACTGTTATTGTTAATATCGTGATTACTACTGTTATTATTATTACCATTATTACTTTTATCTTTTTCTTATTATTATTATTATTAGTAGTATTATTGTTATTGTTGATATTTTTTGGCTGGTTATTAAAAAAAACCACATTCATTTACTAACTCTATTTGTGGTATTTTAAATAAATCCCATTTTGTAATGTCAGTTACATTTTTATTATAAACAAAAATTTTATAAGTTATATTATTTTTCTATTGAATTTTTAAAACCCATTAACTTAATCCTTACCCGCTTGCTATACACCCTATAACCCATTTAATTTCTTATTGGATATTTTATTATACCCTATTGGATTTTCTACCCAAATACCCAAACCCTATACAATATAAAACCTAACCTAGAAAACCCTACCCTACTGTACAACCCAAACACACAGCCGCCTACCATACTTCTCCCCACCTCTTCATCTTCCTGCACTCACCCTACCCCTCGACGACCTTCCTGCTATGCCCCCTGGTCGTCGCCGCCCACCACTGCTCCTCATCCCTGCTGCGGCCCGCTGTGCACCGCGAGCTAGTGCTCCCTCCGACAGCGCACCCATGTGCACTGTATCCCGCTCCTTCGGTGTTGCCCCAGAGATCCACTGCACCCTACTCCGGCCACCGCCATCCGCCTGCAGTGCCCCCGTATCCTCTCCGACGACTCCCTGTCGCTCTGCCTCTCCCAAAGCCACCGTGTCTGCGTAGCCAGTAGCTTCAACCCATCCTTGCGCTGGGCTACTCCCCTCCCGTCATTGGCACCTTCAGTGCCGCCTGCTCGCGACGTCACAGCGCCGGCCAGACAGTGACGCGCCTCCCTATGCGCTGTGTCCCCCCCCGTCATCGACAGCCAGCATTTAAAGATAAGGCAGAGTGTGCTTCTTTCTTCTTGGTGTGTGCTGGATGGAGTTGTGGGTATTGGTTGTAAGTTTGCTGTTTAGTGTAGAGGAGGTTGATCCTTGAATCTCGGCCGTCCATTGGATCTTGATCATCATCTCCTCTTGATGCCATGGGTTTCTTGGTGATCAAGTTTTGATCATGTTCAATCTCGACCATTGATCTCATCACCATCATCATTATCAAGATACTTGATCTCGACCACCGGATCTCTTTTGATCATCGCAATCGTGATCATCATCTTGATCTTGATCTTGATCTTCGATCTCAGCCGTCTGATCGACCGATCACACTTGATCTCGGCCCTTGATCGTCTCGTCCATCTTCTACTTAGTGAGTTAAACATTTGATCTACTTTTTGTTCTCGTTCGTCAATTGTCAACCATGGTATATTTACTCTTTTGGTACTCTTCTAATTCTTATATATTTTATGTATGTTCGATCTCAGCCGTCGGATTCGCTTGATCTTCATCTTGATCACCATCTTGATCATTGAGATCCGTGCCCGATCGTGATCATCGTGATCGTTGCTTGTCGCCAATCCCGTTTTCCTCCGTCGAATTCGTCGGCTACTCCCCTAAGGCAAGTATTCACCTTGTACAATTTATTGTCCTAGTACAAGTATTTAATTGAAAATACCGCAAATAGATTGTAGTTGTGACTCCTTCTTGTCTCATCATTTGTTGATCTTGAATTATTCATCGTCGATTCCATAATCTTAAGAGTTACAACTCTTGAGTTATTATATTTACAAACTAGTTGGACTCATTTATCTCCTAGTCACTTGAACACATGAAACTAAAAAACCCTAGACTTATAGATGTGTGTTGTATCATGTATGTGGTGACCTTGCATTCCTTGAGTTGAGAAATAGATGTTGCTTGCTAATTTGATAACCACTACATCCATATTTATATCACACATTAATCTAGACTCGTAATAACCAATTATCATGCAACTTATATATGAAAGACATTCACACTTGTTGTTGTCCTGGAATTTACTTGCTATTTCGACCCGTTTAAAATCAAAATATGAACTTGAGCCCTGAATATAAAATGTAGCTCTAAATGTCTAGTTGTCGATAGCATTCAGAATTTTTGAATTCTGATTTACAGTCTAGGAGATATCATAGTTTTACTGCTGCTGTGTCGGTAGTCGCAGGTTCACAAAACTGCTGCACTTCTTTAGTTTACAAATTATTTTAACTATGCTACCAGTAAGTAATTGACCTGAAATTTTGCATGCTATTGTCTGACACCCTAGAGAACATTCTATAATTTTTTCAGAATTAATTAGTAATGTTTCAACCCTGTTTCACATGTATAAAATCAGATTCACAAATTCTGGCTGAATAGAAAAGCTGTGTAGTTTGCTGTTTTGACACATGTTACCACAACTTTGATGTACCTTAATTATATGCGTTGGAACCGGGCAGGAGTCCAGTTTCTAGAACTTCTGACAGATCCACATTTGCTATCTTTTAGCAACGGGAATCGCAGTTTTGGTACAACAACGTCCTGCTGTCCAGATTTGAGATTTTCGTTATTCTTGATATTTTGATTCGTGTTGACCTCGAATATGCTATATAAATATCTCAAACTTGTTCCATGTTCATGATTATTTTTACTTGACTTGTTTCTCACATTTTCATGCTTGGTTGATAATAATAATAAATAACAAGCTGGGGTTTAAGGGAGAATCCATAGTAGTGGACAATATAGGTAAGTGTACTCGGAAGGGGCCCGTGTTTCCCAATACTTGGTTCATGAACTTGTTTTATCTTGATCGATTCATGGAGCCATTACTTGGCTCATAAACTTGTTTGATTCATGAACCCGATGTGCTGTTCTTGAACTTGTTAGTGGATTCGCAAACTTATTTCGTGAACTTGTTATTATTTTCCAATTCATGAACCATGCTTGCTTGATACTTGATACCTGAGTACGCCGCTCTATAAAATCCATTACTATTCCTAAACGAAATTGCATTGACTGTAGCAACCATGTAGTAAAAGTATGGATGCATAAAGTGTTACCTAAATAGTAATAACCACAAGACTTGAAATATGAAACTTGAACTTGATACATGCTTACTTGATACTTGATGACATGATACATGAGACTTGATACTTGAATATAATACTTGATACTTGCAACTTGATACTTGTACTTGACAACTTGACAATAGACTTGAGACTTATTACTTGACACTTGTACTTGATACTTGTCACTTGATGTTGGATACTCTTATATGTTCACTTGCTACTTACTCTAATACTAGTATTTGTTACCCAATCTTGTTACTTGAGTTGTCCTTCTTGTTAGCTAGTTTCTTGAATCCCCACTACTTGTTGTATCCGTATTATATTCTTGATTCCAAATTTTGTTCCATATTTCTTGTACTCATTTTTACTATTTTTGGCCCTAACTTGCACTAAGGGCATTTCTCTTGTTTTCTCCATTTTTCCTTTTATTTATATTAAACAGACTTTGGAGACGTGTTGCCTACTGGAATTGGTGGGTAGACGTTCTAGGCTTCACTTGGGGAAAAGCTTGCTTTAATTACTTTGTCTTTGAGTTTATTTTATTTTCTTGCTACTTAAAAACATGTAACGGACTTATGTTCCCGAGTTTTATCTCTGATACAGACTTGAAAACTATTTGGATATCATTATTTGTTTCAATTGTTTTCTGTTGTTTAATAAATTATTCATGCATGCTTGGTTGTATATGTAACTTGTTATATTCTTGTTGTGATGCTGAGTCGATCCTACAGCTTATGGATGATGTTAAAATCATTCTCTGGGCTTCGTCACGCACTCGTATTTCGTATTTTTGGGAAGCGGGGCGTGACAGAATAACATCCCTTACCATTTCCCGTTTGCCCTGCCTACCCAGTCCCCTAACGTTCCAGAAGAGAGGTTCCATTAACTACAGCTAAACGAGGGACCATGACTAGTTTTGGTAGACGCGTTTGAAATGAGATTAACTCTCTCGCTTTCCCACCCTCTAATCTTATTCAGGAGGAAAGCGTTCCTATCAGTATCGCTGACCGCTAGACCAAAGGTTTTGGCTAGATTAAAAATCTCAGTATCGGTCATGAAATTAAAAATAGAAGTTAGGAAGGAACATGTATCTCCGTCGCTTGTCTTAACTGATTTAGCGTCAGCAGCGATCTCCAAATAGTCGTCTAAGGACTCCTAAATAGCCCTCTTAGCGACTTTCTGAACCCTAAAACTTGTACCGCCTTGACTAGAGACAGGAGCCGCTGGTTGCGATGTAGGGAA
Organism: Hemerocallis citrina; assembly: GCA_017893485.1. Classification (NCBI taxonomy): domain Eukaryota; kingdom Viridiplantae; phylum Streptophyta; class Magnoliopsida; order Asparagales; family Asphodelaceae; genus Hemerocallis; species Hemerocallis citrina. The sequence continues at coordinate 238,228 of JACEHZ010000306.1, forward strand.
TGTGGAAGGCAAAAATTCGGGGGAGATACCAGTTGGATCATCAGCCAGACCCTCAGAACCACAAGACTCCCCTTCTGAATATACTTAATCATCTTCGAGATTTAGCCTATCTTCACGATCGTCTTCATCAATGTGGCTCCCGCCCTCAGAATTGGGTGCCCCATAATTGTCAGCAAGTACATGAGACAAGGGTCTCAACAAAACATTTGCATTTATTAATTCTTTCGACATGGGCCCCTCTTTGGGCCCATTTATAAGGCCCATGCACTCAGCTTTATTAATCCCCCCTCTGTTTCTACTGACTCTACCTCAGTGCTCTACCTATCTTTGGGAACACGATAGTGTTCCTTGTCTTTGTGAATCATTGTATCTCCTTTTCTGACGACTTCGTCAGAGCTAAAGCAACATGTCTCCTTTTGTGTGGTTGGCGGAGCATACGAAGCGTTGGGCGAAGCATTCGAGGGGTTTGGCATTGGGGCCGATGCTTGAATGGGGGGTTTTGATGCTTCATTGCTTTTATTCAGATCTTTAACCTTAGGGTTTTTTTTCCAATTTCATCTTTCCCCTTTCCCTGTACATCTTCCCCCCAACCTTGTTTTCATGTCTTTTGGTACCTATTCACTGTCTACTAGCCACCCCTTGCTCGTCGTCTTCCTCAAAGTGGCATATTACCTTAGCCACTCTCGTCCTAAAGCTTTCAGCTTTTTCCCTTTTGGAGTTCGACTTTGCATGTTGTTTCTCAAGGGCCTCTTACCATTTCTAGCTCTTGTACGATCTAACTCCATCCTCTGCTCCACTCGCCACAGCTCACCACCAACTTCAAAAAGTTGACTTCCTCTTTGAGCTTCCTTTTGGCCCCCCTTTTCAAGCGGTGGTTCCAAACTACCCAAATCTGGTATTTGGTGCAGATCCACTGTCTACCGTCCATCCAGACCGTTGGATCCATTGGTCAAACATCGCTCTCGACTGACGTTGATCGGAGAATTTTCTATTGGTTCTGATCCCTCCGCCGCCTGGTCTTGGCGCGCCTCCTTCCCTTTTGCAGCTTTGATGAGTTCACGGTGCGCACGCTCAACCTCATGATCCCCATCTAGGGTCAAGTCCCACTTCATTGGGACCACCTGTTTGTAGGAGCGGCCGTATCTGAGTGAGGGTGGAGGAGTGGGGGAAGTGATGGATTGTAGCTCCGCCTCTGTTTCCGCTCGCTTATCAAGCACAAAGCAAATGAGGTAGGACTCTTTGAACGATAAGACTTTTGCGAATCGCGGCATGAGTGAGATGTCGGCACTCCTGTTCAGTATCCTAGCAAATACGATCTCCGAGCATTGCACCGTTTTCTCGTCGATATCTTCAATTGATCCAAAATCAAAGATGATCTCTTGCAGTGCATCCTTTTTCCAGAAGTGTAGCGGCACGTTATGGATCCAAATCCAGAACTTCTCGCCTTGGGGCAACTCTGCTCCGAATCTCGGTGACCATGCAAAAAAATTTATCTTGAAATGTCCAATGTCCACTGTCACGCTCTGCTTCCCAAAAACACAGAATACGAGCGACTATCACGCTCTGCTTCCCAAAAACACAGAATACGAGCGCGTGACAAAGCCCAGCGAATGATTTTCATCATTCATGAGCTGTAGGATCGACTCAGCATCATAACAAGAATATAACAAAATATACACAACCACGTATGCATGAATAATTTATTAATCAGCAGAAAACAATTAAAACAAAATAATAATATTCTAAATAGTTTTCAAATCTGGATCAAAAGATAAAACTCGGGACTATAAGCCCGTTACAAGATTCAAGTAGCAAAAGAAATAAATAACTCAAAGAAAACAAAATATTTTAAGCAAGTCCTTTCTCCAAGCGAAGCCTACAATGTCTGCTCACCAATTCCAGCAGGCAATTCATCTCCAAAGTCTGATAAATATAAAAAGGGAAAAAAAATAGGGAAAACAAGATAAACGCCCTTAGTGCAAGTTAGAAACGCAAATAGTACAAGCAAGTTAGTGCAAGTTAGAACCGTAAATAGTACAAGCAAGGGTATGAAAACTAGTGCAAGAAATATAGAACAATATTTGGAATCATAAATGTATAACATAATATAATAGGAATGCAATAAGTAGTATGATTCAAGAAACTGGCTAGCAAGAAATACAACTCGAGTGACAAGATTGGGTAACAAATACTAGTAGTAGAACAAGTGGCTAGTGAACATGTAATGGTATCAAGCATCAAGTAACAAGTATCACGTACAAGTGTCGAGTAAAAAGAAACAAGTCTCAAGTGTCAATTTGTCAAGTACAAGTATCAAGTAGCAAGTGTCAAGTATTATTCTCAAGTATCAAGTCTCATGTGTCATGTAATCAAGTATCAAGTAAGCATGTATCATGTTTAAGTATCATGTATCAAGTCTTGTAGTTATTACTATCTAGTAGCACTTCATGTGCCATCCTTTTATCACATGGTTGCTACAGTCAATGCAATTTTGTTTAGGTCTAGTGGTGGACTTTATAGGGCGGTGTACTCAGGTATCAAGTATCAAGCAAGCACGGTTCATGAATACGAAAATAAAGTAACAAGTTTACGAATCAAGTTCGTGAATCTACTAGCAAGTTTAAGAACCACACAGTGAGTTCATGAATACAATAAGTTCATGAGCCAAGTAATGGCTTCATGAATACATCAAGATGCAACAAGTTCATGAACTGGGAAACACGGGCCCCCTTCCAAGTACACTTATCTATATTGTCCACAACTATGATCTTTTCCTTAAACCCCGGCTTATTATTTAATATTATCATCAAGAAAGCATGAAAGTATGCGAAACAGGTCAAGTAAACATAATCAATAATATGGAACAAGTCTAGGCTAGGTAGGATATATGTTCAAGGGTCAAAACAAATTCAAAGTATCAAGAACGACGAGAATTCCAAATCTGGACAGCATGACGTTGCTGCACCAAAACTACGATTCCCGTCGCTACAGGAATGCAAATGTGGATCCGTTAAAAGGTCTAGAAACTAGACACCCGCTCGGTTTCAATGCATATAATTAAGGTACATAAAAGTTGTGGTAACATGTGTCAAAACAGTAAACTATACAGCATTTGTGTTCAGCCAAAATTTGTGAAACTGAGTTTATACATATGAAACAGGGTTGAAACTTCATTAATTAATTCTGAGAAAATTAGGAAATGTTCTCTACGGTGTCCAATATCAGCATACAAAATTCAAGTCATTTACTTACTAGTAGCAGAGTTAAAATAATTATAAACCAAAGAGGTGTAGCAGTTTTTTGTGAATCTGTGACTACAGACACAGCAGCAGTAAAACTACGATATCTCCTAAACCGTAACTCAGAATTCGAAAATTCTGGATGTTATTGGCAACTAGACACTTAGGGATACATTTTATATTCAGCACTTAAGTTCAGATTCTGGTTTTATCGGGGTCGAAATAGCAAGGCAAGACAGTAACAGAAATCAAATAAAACACTTTTTGTATGAAATAAATTAAAATTTAACTAGTTGTGAACAAGTGTATCAACGAATGGTTGTGACTCTTAGATCATGTAATAGATAAGGAAGAACATGAGATCATCAGCGATAAACAAAAAGGAGTCACATTTACAATCTACTTGCAGTATTTTCAAGAAAAAGTTTGTACTAGAAAACGAAATGTACAAGAAAATACTTGCTTTAGGGTGTAGACGATGATTCCGACAAAAAAGTAACGGAAATGGATCCCGACGACGAGCACAATCGGTATGGATCTTGATGAGATGATCAAGATCAAGACGATCAACGGCTGAGAAGCGATCTAATGGTGATGGTGATGATCTGATCTTGAGGAGATCCGATGGTTGAGATTAAATCAGTCCCCCTTTCACCTTCCCTGCTTCTTCTTCACAACAACAGAGGGAGAGAGCACATCTTCGGCAGCAATGGCGGCGGCGACATCGAGGGAAGCTCGAAGCTGAAGATGGCAGCGGCATCGTCGACGATAAGGTGACGACGATGGAGCGGTGCTTTGTTCTTAGGGAAGTAAACAGAGCGACGGCGAGAGCTATGTTCTGTCATGGCGGCAGGAGACGGGAGGTCGCGACAGCAAAGCGACGAAGGGAGATTTCGACGAAGGGCGACGATGGCTAAGGGGTGGAGGATGGGAAGATGACGAGGAGAGGATAAGGCGATGGGGTAATGGGTTTCGGTGGTGACGAAGCTAATGGGTTCGGGAGTGATGGGTGAGACGGTAATGGTTGAAGGGCAGAGGCTAGCAGGGATGAGTTGGTGGTCGGGAGACAATGACGAGGATGATGGTGGTGAGAGGGAGCAAGGAGACAATGGCGAAGGCTATGGGTTCGGTAGCGGAGCAAGGTGAGGAAGACGATGGTAAGGGTGGGGAAGACAATGGGGTTGCGACTGTGATCGGGATGATGGTGAGGGGACAGCGGGGTTGAGCGGAGGCCGAGATGAGGGAGACGAGGTGCGAAAAAAGGGTGGCGAGGTGGAGAAGATGCACAAGGGATTTGGGGATTTGGCGGCTGAGTGTTTAGAGGTTGAACAGTGATTAGGTTTAGGGTTAGGGTTAAGTAGGTTAGGTTTTTATATAGAAGGGTTTTGGATTTTTGGGTTATTGGATAGCGGGTTTGAGTAGGATCCAACAGGAGATTGAGTCAAAATTCATTATAATTAGGGGAAATGAAATAGATGAGGTGAAACAATCAACTCTTCATGAAGAACAACAAATCAGAGCTGATCTGAATGATACAATTGAAATAAATACTGGCACAAAATTGAGTTGAAACAAATGAAATGATTTTTATTAGAACTGGAACAAAATACAGATCTCAAATTGATGGATGGAGTACAAGGAATGGAAATACGGTAGGAAAATACAGATACGGGAAATAGGAGTTACATCCATTGTACCCGAGTTGGTGACCTCTACCATATTCTCCGGCGATGGAAAAGACACCAGGAACTGAAGGTGGCACATCTTTTTAGCTACCCATTCCCTGTGGGCCCTTATTGGCCACTTGGAGTTTAGTGCTTGGAGGAGATGGGTCTCCGATGGGATTCCTGACTTAACTTTGGCAACGACACACCATTGACGTAGCCACTTTTCTTCGTTCTTGATTGTGTCAAGGCTATTTGCAAGCCAGATTAGAGTTGGGTTATCTAGTGATCTACCTCTGCTAACTGGGCGTTTTTCGTCATTATGGGTAATGACGACGTTCGTGCAGGCATACGACATGTGGCCCCACTTCATGCATTTTAGGCACCAGACCTCTTTCGTGCAATCCTTCCGGTAATGTCCCTGTAAAAGTAGATCAGTAGCTAAATATAAAGTTTCAGAATTTTCCAGTAAAAGTAGATCAGTCATCAAAAATAAGAAAACACCGAGAAAACATAGTTTGACAAATCTGGAAATCCCAACACTGCTGTACGAAAACTATGATATCTCGCAACCAGTGAAATGAAATCCAATTCCGCCGAAGGGATATGAAAATAGATAGAATATAATAACTTTCACATTTCACAAACATTTTTCATATAGTAAAAGGAATCATAGTGAAAATAAAATTCTTTACAAAACAGCGAGCAAAATATAGCACGTATAGATTTTATAAACGAGCATGGAACATCACATAAAACTTATCAATAAAATTCACCAAAATTTTTGGTAATCTCTAACTAGATAAAGAAACATTGACCAAAGTTTTGGGTCAAAATAATATATATAGTATAGTTCTTTAAAATAATTTGTCATCAAAATTACTGAAAAACAGAATCTGGAAAAGATCAACACCTCCGTACTAAAACAGTTATAACTCAGTCATAAGAAACCAAAATCAAGCAAGGTCAAAGGGGTTTGAAAATAGACAAAATTCTCTAAAACTCATGTTTTATACCGAAATTAAGATACTGACTTTAAAACATCCAAAACAGTAAACAAAACAGAACAGCGACATAATACAGATTTTTCCCTTAAAAACAAAATCAACATAGATTCAAGAAAATTGATCCAAACACACCCAAACATGAAATCAAGTCTACCAAGTGTCTAAACATCATAAATTAGGGTACCTAACATGTCCACGCCAAGAATTTCACATTGGTCTCAACCAAAACATGAATTCACACAAAAGTCTCACATACACGATCAAAAATCAAGAACGGGCGAATCCTAGGTTAATTCATGTCCATATTGTGTCGTGAGTCTTATATGGTCAAATTTTCATAATAGAGACAAAACCCATCAAGGAAAACACAAACAAGCGTCGTCTTTAGACCTAACTACACTACAGGTAAACTTTTTGACTTGTATCAAACAAATAAATTGGAGTACAAGTTACTTGCCTTAATTGGGGATGAAGAACGATGAAAACAAGAATAAGAGCAAAACCCACGAATGAAAATCTGCTAATCCACGAATCCAAGCAACACTAGAAAGAATTCCCATACGAACGAAACTTCCAAAAGCGAGAGGCGATCGAAGTGGCTTGCGGCCACAAGAGAACATCACGAGAGGGTAGAGGGCTTATATGGTGCAAGGGGATGTCGGCAAGGAAAAGGGTAAGGGAGCTCGGGTTGTAGGGTGTTGCCGGAGTGGAGAGATGGTCAGGAAGGGTGGCTCGGCCTAGGGGGAGGCTCGGCCTGGATGGGTGTCGGCCTGAGGTAGGCTTCGTATATCTATTTCGTCATTCGATTACGAAAACAGTGATTCTTGAACGGGGAAGAATCATTGCGATGAAGGAGACGATTCTGTGTCTTTGACGAATGTGGGATTGGGAAGACTGTGGTGGGGTGCGGGTGTGGGTGTGCAGCCGCAACAAGGAGAGGGAGAGAGAGGGTAGGCCGGTGATATGGGTCAGACGACGTGGCCCCTCCTAGGCCACAGGATCCCCTCATAAAGCGTGCACCGCCGGATCATCCCGGTCCGCTACGTCAGCGCAGAAACCACCTGGGCCCCTGTCACGTCAGCCTAGAAACCGTCCAGGTCTCTGCACGTCAGCCCTAAACCACCTGGGCTTCTACCAAGTCAGGCCCATGGGCAACCGGGCCCAGACCCGGCCCCAAACGGATCCAGACCCGCTTAGCTTCTCCTATAAATACCAGACCCTCTACCCCTTCCACAGGTAATCAATCTTTTCCTTCTCAAAAACCCTAGTTACTGTTACTCTCTTTCAGTAACTCACTAGATCGTCGGAGGGTCTGCCACCGGGACCAACCCCAGTGTTCCAGACCGTGTGCAGGTACACAGGACTCGAGCCACCAAGATCCGAGCCGAGCCTCCGATCCCTGCCTCACTCCCGCCAGCTCCCGAGCTGTTCCTCCAGCCGAGGGTCGGGACCACCGTCCGCTCTAGAGGTTCCTCCACCAATACAAATTGAGTAGAACTCATGCCTGGTGCATCCACACTCCCCCCAAAAACAAACCGCATCAGGATGACGCTGTCTGTGGGAACTTTCTAGTGCAGACTCTAGCCAGAGCTCAACCATCAATGGTACTCCGTCATCCCAAGCTCATATGGCGCCCAAGGCCAGGAAAGCTATTACCTCTGTGCGTCGCCAGGACGTGCCTCTTCAGGGCTTCGCCGCCGACGCTCATGGATCCAACAACTCAAGGATCAGTCACGGACACCAACCGGGTGCCTCCCGTCCGGTCCAGCCCGACCTACGAGGGGTAATCCAGAATCGGCAGGCGAGCCGGTCTAGGGGAGGGGCCGCTTCCAACTCGGCCCCTAACCATCTCACACTTCCGTCCCTAGGGTGGGGGCCGGCACTCAGCTGCGTAGGATGGCAGCTACAGGCTCAGCAAAACCGTGCTGAGCGAGCTCCGGTCACCCACCAGGAGTTCCAATACTTTCAGAAAGAAATCATGGAGGCTATTCGGGGGACCCCCGTCGAAGGGACCGTCCGTGGCTCTCACACCCGTTCGGACGCCGAGGCCAGCGTGTCTCGCGTCCCTACAGTCTAGCCGAAGTATGACAATGACATCCTGAAGCGCCTTCGAGAAATGGAAGACCGCCTCGACCACTTTGGCGACGGCGGTCCGAGGCCGGCCCAGGGATACATGCCCATCCGACCCCCTTTCTCCACCGTCATCTTGCAGGCGGAAATACCCCGAAACTTCTATCCACCTCAATTCTAGACTTATGACGGTGAGGGTGATCCTGTTGATCACATGGAGGGCTTCAAGACCCTCATGATGATTCACAGCGCATCGGATCCCCTTCGGTGCCGTGCCTTCCTCGCCACCCTCAGGGGTCTGGCTCGGGAATGATTCTCGAAGCTCACCCCCGGCTCCATCTATTCTTTTGACCAACTGGAGGGAAACTTCCTCGCCCACTTCGTTACCAGCCGGAAGTCCAAAAGGATAAGTGCATCCCTATTGGGCCTCCGGCAGAATGAAGGGGAGTCACTCCGGTTGTTTGTCCGAAGGTTCACCACTGAGGTAAGGTCGGTTTCCTCCCTCGACCCAGGGGTCGCCTCAGTAGCATTCTGACACAACATCCGGCATGGCTAGCTGAAAGCCTTCCTAGCGAAGAAGCCTCCGATAGATTTCCAGACCTCCTGAATCGTGTCGAAAAATACATCCGGGCTGAGGAGGCCCTGAATCCAGAGGACTCAAAAGAAATTCCCAGGAAGGAGAAACGCAAGGCCGACGAGGCCGAGCGAGCAAAGAAAGTCCCAAGAGATGGGGGCGCCCCGAAAAGGGTTCCCCCGGTCCCTCGCTTCGAGAGATACACTCCGCTGACGCAGAACGTATCAACTATCCTCCTAGCAATCGAAGATAGGGACCTCGTGCAATTCCCCCTCGGCCGACCAACAACAACAGCAAGAAGAGGGATCAACGGTTCTACTGCCGCTTCCACCGGGACAACGGGCACGATACGGACCATTGCCGTGCCCTGAAGGACGAGATCGAGGCCCTCATCTAATAAGGGTACCTCCGGGAGTTCAAATGGGAAGGTACTTGAGACCAGAGGGATACGAGGAACAGGAGGGCTTCCCCTCCTCCTTGAGCACCCAGACAGCAACCCGAGCGGGATCAGGAGCCCGAAGAACCCGAGGGTCAGGCCATCTTGCCTTGCATCTACGGAGGGCCCATGGGAGGGGAGTCCAACACTTCCCGCAAAGCGTTCATCCGAGATGTCAATGCCGTCCAGGGCCCCCTCTCCCCCCAGGTACAGCAACTCTCTGTATCCTTCTCGGGAGAAGACCTGGAGGGAGTTCGGCTCCCGCATTGTGACGCGCTCGTCATCAGCCTCAATATGGCAAACTTTGAGGTCCACCGCATCCTCGTTGACAACGGAAGCTCAGTAAACATCCTCTTCCTGGAGGCCTTCGAGAACTTGAAGCTCCCCTGAGATAAGCTAAAGCCAGCCGGATACACATTGCACGGATTCTCCGGCGTCCCGGTGCCAATAGAGGGGATCGTCGCCTTAGACGTCACAGCTGGTACAACCCCACACCGAAGGACCGAGAATGGACTTCATGGTTGTGAACATCAAGGCAGCCTACAACGCCATACTCGGCTGTCCCGGGCTCTGCTCCCTCCAGGCGGTTCCCTCGGCCTACCACCAGAAGATGAAGTTCTCTACCAACACCGGTGTCAGAATTGTTCGAGGAAACCAAGAAGCTGCACGATCGTGCTATATGACGGTGATGGGGGGCGGTGTATTTCCTCTCGATGCCGTCGAGCTATAGCCCGAGAGAACCCAGCCAGAACCGGAGCTAGCAAACGAGTTAGAAGATGTCTCGTTCGAGACAGGGGACACATCAAGGTATTTCCGAGTGAGCTGCTCCCTCGCTCCCAACCTCAAATCTGCCCTGATCGACTGCATTCGCCGCAATGTCGACCTCTTCGCCTGGAAGCCCTCCGACATGCCCGGTATCTCCGAGGATCTCATCATGCACAAACTCAGTGTGATCCCCGGTTCAAAGCCGGTCGTCTAGAAGCGACGTAAGTTCGCCCCGGAGTGACAACAGGCAGTGAATGCGGAAGTGGACAAACTCTTGTCTGCCCGTTTCATACAAGAGGTCAGCTACCCCGAGTGGCTGGCGAATGTCGTGATGGTCAGAAAGGCGAGCGGGAGCTGGAGGATCTGTATAGACTTTACAGACCTCAACAAGGTGTGCCCCAAAGATCCGTTCCCTCTCCCTAACATCGACGCCCTTATTGACGCCACATCGAGCCACGAACTCCTTTCTTTCATGAAAGCCTTCTCGGGCTATAACCAGATCCGAATGTTCCCTCCCAATATAGCCAAGACGTCCTTCGTTACGGACCAAGGGCTTTATTGCTACCGGGTTATGCTCTTCGGGCTGAAGAATGCCGGTGCTACCTATTAGAGGCTCGTTAACCGAGTCTTCAAGGATCAAATTGGACGTAATATGGAGGTGTATGTTGATGACATGTCAAGAGCAAACAGGGACGGGATCACGTCGCCGACCTGGAGGGGGCCTTTGGGGTCCTTCGGACCCACAACATGAGACTCAACCCGGCGAAGTGTGCATTCGGCATCTCCTTGGGAAAATTCCTCGGGTTCATCGTCAGCCAGCACTGCATCGAGGCGAACCCTAAAAAAATCCAAGCCATAATAGACATGGCCCCTCCCAGGAACATCAAAGAAGTCCAGAGGCTAACGGGAAGACTGGCAGCCATCGGCCGTTTCCTCTCCAAGTCCAGAGAGAAGTCCCTCCCATTCTTCAAGGCATTGCGCGGAACCAGAGGATTCGCGTGGGGAACTCAGTAGCAAGAGGCGTTCGCCCAATTGAAGGAGTACCTCGCCTACCCCCCCTCTCCTAAGCAAGCCCGAACCAGGTAGGCCCCTCTGGCTTTACCTTTTGGCTTCGGAGAATGCGCTTAGCGCTGTCCTTATTCGAGAAGAGGAAGGAGTGCAAAAGCCCCTGTACTATGTGAGCAAAGTTCTGCTCGATGCCGAGACCAGATATTCTAGAATGAAGAAGATAGCATACGCCTTGGTCATGGCTGCGCGGAAGCTCTGCTCCTATTTTCAAGCACATTCAATCCAGGTGCTCACGGACCAACCTCGGAAGGTCGTGCTCTATAAACCCGAGAGCTCGGGACGACTAGTCAAATGGTCGATCGAGCTCATTCAATACGACATCGGCAATCAGCCAAGGACAGCCATCAAAGGTCAGGCCCTCACCGAGTTCATCACAGAATGCACCATCTCCGAGCAACCCGAAAGTAAGGAGGCTGACTAGGCGTGGGAAGTTTAGGTCGATGGCTCCTCCTGCGAAGCGGAAAGTGGTGCGGGCATCATTCTGCGGGGTCCCGACGGTTTCCTCCTTCAGTATTGCCTCCGCCTCAACTTCCCGACCTCTAACAACGAGACAGAGTATGAGGCCATGATTGCCGGACTCACTCTAGCCCATCAGGCTGGCACCAGACAGATCAGGGCCTTCAGCGACTCTCAGCTCGTGGTCAACCAGATCACCGAAGAGTACGAGGCCCGTGACGATCGGATGATCAAGTATTTAGCTGTGGTCCAACGGTTGTTGTCGTCCTTCGACGAATCGGTCGTATTGAGGATCCCCAGGGAGTAGAACGCCCAGGCCGACGCTCTGTCAAAGCTGGCTTCCTCTTCCTTCGAAGGCCTCGACCGCACCATACTGATCGAAGTTCTTCTCAAGCCAAGTACAGACTTCCCCGAGACTCTGCATTGAAGACGGTGCTCTTCCCGCCGACTGGACCACTCTTATCAAGAAATTTTTAATCAAGGGAGAGCTCCCCAAAGACCGGGCTGAAGCAAGGTGGGTCAGGGTCCATTCAAAAAGGTTCGCCGTGATCAACGCAACCCTCTTCAAAAGGTCATACACAATAACAGATGGCAGACCCTACCTCCGCTGCTTGACCCCGGATGAAGCAAAGTACGCCCTCAAGGAGCTGCATGAGGGGATCGACGGGTGCCATATGGGAAGCCACTCGCTCGCACGAAAGGCTTTGAATCACGGGTATTACTGGCCCACGATGTTGCAAGATGCCTTCGCCCTAGTGAAGAAGTGCGGTCCCTGTCAACGGTTTTCTCCTATCAAAAGGGCCCCGCAAGCGAATCTCCGTTCCATGGCCAGTCCGACCCCCTTCGCAATGTGGGGAATGGATCTGGTAGGCCTATTCCCAAAGGCAACGGGCCAGCAAAAATTTCTCATAGTGGCAATCGAATACTTCACAAAGTGGATCGAGGCCGAGTCATTGGCAACGATCACCGAGCAACAGACCCAACAGTTCTTCTGGAAACACATCATCTGCCGGTTCGATATTCCACAGGTGCTCATCAAGGACAATGAAACTCAATTCACGGGTAAACATTTCTGAAAGTTCTGCGAAGATCTCGGGATCCAGCAGCGCTTCTCCTCGGTGTGCCACCTATAGTCAAATGGTCTGGCCAAGAATGCGAACCGCCAAATCCTCGACGGCCTCAAGAAACGGCTCGATAACTCTTCCAAGGGATTATGGGTCGATGAGTTACCGAGCATTCTTTGGGCCCACCGAACGACAAAAAGAATCCTCACGGGTGAGTCGCCATTTAATCTAACATACAGCGCGGAGGCCGTCATTCCCCTGAAAATCAGGATCCCATCACCCCGGATCAGGGCATTCAATGAAGCAAGCAACTCTGCACAGCTGTGAGCCGACCTAGACCTCATAGACGAGGTCAGGAAGAAGTCCGCCATCAGAAGGAACACCTACCAACAGAGGATCGAAAGGTTCTACAACAAAAAGGTGCGCCCCACCGACATCAAACTCGAAAACCTCGTACTCCGGAAGCTTGCGGTATCCAACCCCGGCCAAAAGAGAAATTTGGCCCCAAACTGGGAGGGCCCATACGAGGTATCTGAGGTCGTACGTCCGGGGACGTACCGCCTAACCGACCCAGGAAGCAAGGTTGTCAAGAGGCCCTGGAATGCGGAGCACCTCATCAAGTTCCTAGTGGGGGAGGATTAGCCCCCACACCCCATGTAAATTATGAAGAATATAATCGGCGCATCGTACCTTGTTTTTTGTAAAGTTCAAATATGTTGTAAATATGTCAGTTTTCTTAAAATAAGTTTGTGGCTTCGTATTAATTCTCATTGAAAAAACACGACTCGGGCTCGGCACTCGGATAGCATCGCGAGCCATAAAAGCTTCCCTTACAAGCTTACGGTCCGGTGTTCGGATAGCATCGCGAGCTAGAAAAGCTTTCCTTACAGGCTTACGGACCGGCGCTCAGACAGAACCACGAGCCAGAAAAGCTTCCTTTACAAGCTTACGGCTCGGTGCTCAGACAGAATTGCGAGCCAGAAAAGCTTCCCTTACAAGCTTACGGCTCGGCGCTCTGACAGAATCGCGAGCCAGAAAAGCTTCCCTTACAAGCTTACGGCTCGGCGCTCGGACAGAATCGCGAGCCAGAAAAGCTTCCATTACAAGCTTACGGCTCGGTGCTCGGACATAACCGCGAGCCAGAAAAGCTTCCCTTACAAGTTTATGGCTCGGTGCTCGGACAGAATTGCAAGCCAGAAAAGCATCCATTACAAACTTACTGCTCGGCACTCGGATAAAACCACGAGCCAAAAAGCTTTCCTTACAAGCTCACGGCTCGGCACTCGGCTACATCCGTATCGCCTTCCTGAGAAAAAGTGTGGGGGCTCATCGTCGACCCCGAGCAAGGCCGAGGCTTTCTTCAAAGCCATTCGACCGTTACGCTCGGCAATGACCTTCAGCCACGCCCATTACCGGCTTTCTCTCGGTGTGGGAGCTCGGCATCTGCCCCTAGCATGGTCTGGACTTCTTCAAGCCCATCAACCTATGCACAAGGCGGCAACCGCCAGCTACACCCGTACTGTCTTCCTGAGAACAAGTGTGGGGGCTCGTCATCGACCCGAGCAAGGCCGAGGCTCTTTTGAAAGCCACTCGACCGTTACGCTCGGCGATGACCTTCAGCCACGCCCATTACCAGCTTTCTCCCCGATGTGGGGGCTTGGCATCTGCCCCTAGCATGGTTTGGGCCTCTTCAAGCCCATCAACCTATGCACAAGGCGGCGACCGCCAGCTACACCCATACCGTCTTCCTGAGAACAAGTGTGGCGGCTCGTCGTCGATCCCGAGCAAGGCCGAGGCTTTCTTCGAAGCCACTCGACCGTTATGCTCGACAATGACCTTCAGCCATGCCCATTACTGGCACTCTCCCCAGTGTGGGGGCTCAGCATCTGCCCCTAGCATGATTTGGGCTTCTTCAAGCCCATCAACCCGTGTGCCCGGCGGCAACCGCCAGCTACACCCGTGCCGTCTTCCAGCGAGCGATGGGCGGGGCTTGTCCTCGACCCGCGCAAGGTCGAGGCTTTGTTCAAAGCCAGTCGACCATTACACTCGGCGGCGACCGTCCACCACGACCCCTTCAGCAAAATTTTCATTAAGGTTTAGGGTACCCGCCTTCGGCGAACGCCCCGAGCTTCGAGTCGTTATTTGACCCCCCCTCTCACCCGCGAGCAACTCGGGGTTTGTAGCTTTCAAAAGCTAAAACCCCGAACTATTCGAGGGCGGTAGGGAGGCCACCGACCCAAGGCTCTCTCCGATCCTCCGAGCTTCTGAATCAATTTATCAGACCACCACTCACCAACGAACAATCCGGGGTCTTACGGCTCTCAAGGCTAAAACCCCGAATTATTCGAGGGTGATTGGTGCGCCATCAATCCTGTAACGCCCCGAATTCCAAAACACTGAATTCGAGATGTTCTACAGGATCTTTTCACTTTCTTTGAGTACAATTTTACAAGGAAATTCAAACTTTTCTTTTTACATCAGAGTTTACATTACATTACATTTACATTTGCACAGCGGAAGTAAAAATATACAACATTTACATAATTGTACAACAACATGGTAAATCTTTATGCATCCATTACTCTTAACATGTAATTTATCCTGCATACAAAACTGTGGGTACGTCAGTTTATTCAACCGACGATAGTTATACATGGCCATCCTCTCTATGCCAGAAACAGTATAACGAATCTCATTTCTTAACAGATCACAAAACTTGTTCACATAACAATTAAAGTAAAGGGGAAAATCTTAATGATGTCGTGTCGTGATCGTGCACTTAATCCTTAATGCATTTACTTAATTTACATGACACTAATGCGCACTTGTTCGGATTCTATGCATCCCATACTACATAGGTCCGAGGGCAAGCCTCTTAACCGTTCTTCATTTTTGTAGGGTTCAATCCCTCGCCATGACTTACTCTACTTCTGTAATTACAGTGAGTATCCTAGATGATCTATGAGTACAAGCACGTGTCCTGGACCCTGGAGGGGAACCCCACGCCATGTCTTGACTCATCAAGCATGCATTCTGCGGCAATTCAGCCTCCTCCCTGAACACGATCCTCTTACAGTCACCAAAACATCCCACAAGCGTGGCTAAAGTCCGATCATTCTGAGTTGTGCCCGCGCCATGTCTTGACTCATCAAGCATGCATTCTGCGGCTCACACACCCGCACCGTAAACTCTAGTTCTCATACTTATGTTTTCTCTCACTTTCATTACATCTCCACTATGTATTAAATATTAGAATCATGAATACAAATCAAAGCTCTAGAGTTAGCCTCTCCACCAAACCGAACTTATTCATTTCATTTACACATGACCAACCTTGGTCTTCTTCTCAATTTCATTTCATTTCCATTGCCGGGGGAGACTTAGCTACTCTTGGTTTCAATTTACAATTCACAACTTCCAACTGAGCACTTTCAGCTCATAATTCATTTTAGAGTCTCACAGACTTTCTTATCATGATCTTAGCCTTTTTCATGTTTACTAAATTCTCAACTCATATCTATGATTCTTTTCATATAAATTCATACAGCCATAAGAGTTCATTGACATCAATCATAAAGTTCACAACTTCCAGCAATAACCAAAACTGGAATCTCTGACATATCAAAATCCACTCTGTACAGTCGACTTGGAAAGATACCAGTCGACTCGTACAGTCGATACAAGTTCATCATAAACACTCGGGAGAGTCGACTGCTGCACACGGCCAGTCGGCTGTCCCGCACTTTTCATATTCAAAATGTTACCCACGTGACAGTCGACTGTTCATCCATCAGTCGTCTGTCCTGGGATTTTTAACAGTACATTATCAGGTTCAGCTTAGTCGACTTGCTACGCGCATTCAGTCGACTGGTCAGATTTATATTTCAAATTAAGGGATTATCTTTCTTACAGTTCACACATGCACTTGCATCATGATGTCAAATCACAATATACATACATTCATGTTTCGAAAACATAAAACTTCTTACTGTTCAGTAACATCGCAACATGGAATTTCAAGTCACTAACATTATCTTTTCTTTGAGGGAATACATTAAACATGCATTTACGCTTATTCATAACTTTCGTGCAGAGGTAAAACATGATTCTCAATTACACTAAGACAATCACAATGAAAACATATCTCATTTCATGGAATTGCAGAAAAATCATAATTAAATCAATGCACCAGTCGGCTGTTCACATCATCAGTCGACTGCACAGGCCGTTCTTAGTTTTATTAATCATCGCTAGCTCTTTTCATCCGTTCACCTTCCCTCCATCATATGTAACATGGGAAAATATGAACTTAGCAATCGTACTATTACGTCTGTTTTGCATACATGTTTATTATCACATCATGAAAATAATCGTCTCGTACCAGTCGACTTGTTCATGTGACAGTCGACTGTACCGACCCTTTTGTTCTTATTTACAAGTCGTTATTACGCTATTTGTCCTTCATGATCATCAACATGCTCAGGCAATTTCTACTACGTTAAATTTACTTTTCATAACATGGTAACAATTATAATAATCATGGTATAAATCCTACATTAGAAGTCCTGAGAAACACCCACCTTATTTGACGAGATAATCGAAATCCAGCAAAGCTCCTTAATGCAGTGGACGCCTTCTTGCTCCTTGCTTCTCACCGAAACTCCAGAGATGCTACTCGGCCTCCACAGAAAAAGTACACACAACTCTCTCACAATATTCCTCTTACAATAATGATTTTAGTGTAAAAGAGATAGGGAAAGAGAGGGGGTATTTATACACCAAGGGGAGTGAGATGAAAGGCTAGGATTCGGTAGGTGGTTAATGGATCAAGGGCTAGGATGCACTAGGGGGTTGAAATAACTACCCACACTCTACAAAACTACCCATGACTTGATCCCCACTTCTAACTCCAACCGGCCACCAAGAGTGCTCAATGCACATGTACATGGAGTGCACGTGCAAGAACAAGCCACACTAATAAAACTTGTACACTCATAACAAGTCTTATAAAAAGTGGGTGTTACACAAAACAAGTTGCAAAAATAAAAGGATTAAACCATGGGCTTAAGTTAATTTGGGCCAAAATAAGTATTTTAAAAGAAAATAAGCAAACTAACATTGGGCTTTAGGGAAAATGCTTTATAGAAAACAATACTCTTTATTCATCATGTTGAGAAATAATAGTCAACATGCTACACATGCATACCATATGTAAAAATAAATAATCTTTCATATATTTGGAAAATCAGGGTATTACAAATCCGGAGCCCTCAGACCAAAGTTTCAACGTCGGGGCGCCCGCCTTCGGCAGGCACCCGAGTCATGTGGCAGTTAAGCCAACTCCAACTCCTGATAACCAACGTGGGAGGAGAGGGGGGTTATATAGCCCGCGCAGTTATTGCACCTAGGAAGCCCAAACGACGGAAGGTGAAACGTCGCCATTAATGTTCCTAGGAAGGCGAAACGTCGCCATTAATGCCTGGTGGAAGGCAAAATGCCCCCAGTTACGCGTCACCGACCTAAGGACACCGGGCGACCTTCTCTCTCGGCGGCGACCCCCTGCAAGGCCGAGCCCGGTCACAATCATCAATGAAATTGTCAAGGTTAAAGGAGTCGAAAATTCTTTTTATTATTACTCATCGCGCGCCGGTAACGACGGCACAAATACAATAGAAGACTTACAAATCACTCATGCTCGGCTTAAAACTCAAATTTGGCGCCCCCGTCGATTTCCTTCGCGCGCTCGGATGGCCCGACCTGGGAAGGCACACCCGCCACCGAGCTTCCCGCATCTTCAGGCTGGGCCATTCCAATAAGAAGGTCGGAGAGGGCCCTATCATCGAATTGCTCGCCTCCTTGATCATACCGGCACCTAACACCAGTTTCAACCGGCGGATCTCCATGTAACGCCCCGAATCCCAAATACACTGAATTCGAGATGTTCTACAGGATCTTTTCACTTTCTTTAGTACAATTTTACAGGGAAATTAAAACTTTTCATCATACATCAGAGATTACATCAATATTACACTTTTCTTTTGCACAGCGGAAGTAAAATTTACAACAATTGAATAAAAGTACAACAGCATGATATAATCTTTAAGCATCCATTCCTCTTTAATCTTTAACATGACATTTACCTGCATATAAGACTGTGGGTACGTCAGTTTATTCAACCGACGAACATTATACACGGCCATCCTCTCTATGCCGGAAATAGTATAACTTAACTTTCCATATTTAACAAACACAAACTTGTCACAATTCAAACTAAAGGGGCTATCCTATTGATGTCGTGTTGTGATTGTGCACTTAATCCTTAATGCATTTATTAATGTTACATGACACTAATGCGCACTTGTTCGGATTCTATGCATCCCATACCACATAGGTCCGAGAGCAAGCCCTTATTCGTTCTTCATCTTTATAGGGTTCAATCCCCCGTTATGATTTAGTCTACTACTGTAATTACGGTAAGTATCCTAGATGTTATCTGACCTACGAACTCATGTCTAGGCACTCTGGAGTAGTATCCTCACCCAGACTCATCATGGGAATTCCTGGGATACGCTCTCACCATAAACATGACACCACCCGTAGTCTTCAAACATCCCATGAGCGTCGCCACTGGGACGGTACTCTGGAGCAGTATCCTCACCCAGACTCGTCATGGGAATTCCTGGGATACGCTCTCGCCGCTACCCAGGGCCCTCATACTCAATGTTTTTCTCTTACTTTCATCACATCTTCACTATGCACTAGTCCTTAATTTTATTAAAAATCATGAACAAAATTAATCTCTAGAGTTAGCCTCTCTATCAACCGGACTTATTCATTCATTTCATCATGACCAACCTTGGTCTAATTTCATTTCATTTCATTTCTCAATGCCGGGGAGACTTAGCTACTCTATTTCAAATTTCATTTCACAATCTTCAACTTATACAATTTTCATGTTGATTTCTCATACTCACATGTTCATTCTCTTTTCAATTCATGATTTCAATTTGTTCACAAGTCCATAATGAATACTTATAACTAATAAAATTCATATTCATAGCCAACAAATTTCTTTTTCATTAACATGATTTCTAATTCCTTCATTAATCCATATCATACATGAACTCATGCACTTCATAATTTCATACTTGAAAATCACATCACTAAAGAACATTCATACTTCATATTTTGCACAATATTCTCAAGTGAGAATAAATAGTATCATGTCACACAACAAGGTTCTTTTTGCCAATTACTTTCTAATAGTCCATTTCAATTTATCTTTATAAACTATAATCTTTCACAAGTGTGTATTTTAGAACCATAGTTCTAATTGTGCCTTTTATTCACAAACCATATTGTATTTCATTCAAATAATACCCAAACCACTCTTATAAAATTCCTTATATTTTTATGAAAATTACCATATTTTTTCCACATTTTTTGGACATCAAAAACTCCTAAAAAAAATATTTTTTTTCAAAGTGCCGAAGGGAAGAATCGAACCCAGGCACAACGGGAAACAAGCCAAGAGCACCTGCCAACTGGCCAAACTGTGCTAGCGATATAAGGGGGGGTCAAATGGTACATATTCTTTTCAGGCCGAGAGCTATAGGCTCTCAAATTTTGTAGAAAAAATGTTGTAAACGCTGGGGTTCGAACCGTTCAACGCAGAGAAGCCAACCGCCAACAGTGACCGCCTGAGCTACTAGCTCAGGTTGTCCAAGTGCTAGTTTAAAGTCCATATAAGTTATTTTGATACTGTGGTTAAAACAACTCGATGTTCAAATAAACTTAGTCTCATATTGCTTTTATGAAAGGTACTGAAAAATTCCAGATTATCTTTCTCTTACATGATCTTCATGTCAGTAAGATTAAAATAATTTTTGCACTAATAAAAATATATTTTTTCACACAAATCCATGAATTGTTCATCAAAACCATTATATTTCTTTATTTTCGACATTGGTTACAATTAGTCTCCAAGTCTCTTCTATCCAAAATTTTTATACACATTTGCTGATATTAATCTTTCCTCTAACATACACAAATCTACTTCTTTTTAATTTATCCATCCCCACAAGAATTAAGGAGGTCTCTTCACAAATTAGCACTAACAAGATATGGATTTTCTTTTTCATACAATTAGTGATGGCAAAAATGTGTTTTCTTTAAATCAACATATACTTCTAGTTCAATCATGTGCATCACAAAAATATATAGTCACTTATCAATTACTAGGTTCACACATCAAACATACAAGAAAGTTGCTCCTTTAAAAAGCGTGCTCTTTCTTAATCACATTGCATGCTTCAAATTTTTCAATTAAACTATCATTTAGCATTCTCAAACATCAATACTAACATCATCCATTTATTCTAATGGGCATGGAGAAATTTTATCTACAACTCAATTAACAATAATAAGCACATGCAATTTGTTCATTAACATGCTAATCAAGTAGTAAACTAACTTTCCATAAAAAATGTATTTTACTAACATTTTCCATGAATTATTTCTAATTAGGAACAAAGATAATCAACTCACTTTGTAATCACATTCTTATGGCATAGAATCACATATAATTCACATATCATTAATTCAATCAACTAGAGATTATATATTCAATTAAAGGCGCATTCTTATTAATCATTTTTCATGCAATTTGCTAATGAGATCTAGCATATACTCCTATATTAGAAATATGAATTGTTTACCCACCTTGTATGGAGAGAACTAAACAAAATTTAGCAACACAAGCCTTGCAACAAGATGCACCTCTTCCTAGCCAAAAGCGCGCACAAGCTCCAAGCCACCAAGCAAAAACCGAATGCTTCTTCTCCTTCAATGATGCCGGCCTCTCCAAGCAAAATGCACACAACTCTCAATCTTTTATAACTCACACTAATATTAAAATAAGACTATAGTTTGGAAATATGAAATTGCATATGAAAATAGCCATGAGAGGGGGGTATTTATACTAGAGAATAAGTGAAATGGAGGGCCAAGATTGAGTGGTTGGTTGTAGAATGGAGGGCCAAGATTAGAGTAGGAGTTATAAAAACTACCCACAACTATACAACCACCTCCATGATCACCATGACAAAAATCAAATCTCCCTCCAAAAAAGAAGCAAACCGGCCAAGAAAGAAAGTGTGCAATGCACGTGTACGTGTAGTGCACGTGCATGCAACTAGGCCAAATTTGTACATTTTAATTTGTACAAAAATAAAATAAGGATAAATTAGTCTTCTACATGACAAGTTTAATTAAAAATAGATTACTTCATGGGCTTTATTTTTGGGCCAAAATAGTTTATTAAAATAAATAAAATAAAATACATTTGGGCTTTTAAGAAAAAGGCCTTTTTAATTAAATTAAAATAAGGCTTTTTATTTGTTTAAAGAAAAGCTTTTGTACAAAATAATTTGAGAAAATATATTTAAATATTTATACACATCATGATAAAATAATCCAAACAAAATATTGAACGTGCACACTACGTGCAAAATAAAATAATTTTCCATTAATTGAAAAATCAGGGTATTACACTCCAACTCCTTCTCAACAACGGCCTCTCGAAGAAAAGACTCCGAAGCCAACCGCCCACTCGAGGCATTCGAGATCGACCAGTTCGTCTCAATTACCTACCAGTCCCGGTCGGCTATGGCTTTCTTCAGACGAGCAACCTCCAAACCGAGCTCCCTAGACTTGTTCGCAAAATAAGTCACTGCGGCCGCTCGATCCCGAGCATGTTTTCGCTGGAGAGCCAGAGCTGTCTCCATGGCCTCCTCCCCTGCTTGGACCAGGGAACCCTCAGCAGAAATAGGGTCGGCGGTCAAGACCTCGTGCGTCTATCAAAAAGACGAGAGAAACAATTAATCACAAAAGAGACTAAAAATTGTGCAAGTCACGAAGCCTCAGGTAAAAAGTATCTTTCATTACTTTCAAAAATTGTGCTACAAAAATACGGTGGCCAGTCCGCTCGAGGCATATACAATCAAAAAAAAGAGAAAAAGCCTAAGCTATGCTTGAGAGGGGGAGGACACCTCTTCGTCATCCTGGTCGCCTCCCATCTCCTCACCACCAGGAGTCGGGGGAAGGCCCGGCTGCCAGTTGAAGTGGAGATGGTCGACCTTCTGATCCGGATAGATCCGCTGGAAATGCTCCTTGGCACGGTCGTAGGCCTCGTCCTGCGCCTGGATCAGGGCATCCGCCAGGGTAATCTCCATCTGCTCCAGGGCCTTCCGCCCCTTCTCCGCTTCGTCCAGGATCTTCTGCTCAAGGCGATCCACATCCTTTTTATGGTGGTCGAAGATCGAGGCCATCTGGGCCTCGTGGACGACTTCCATGCTCTTTGCCTCCTTCAGCTCGTCCGTTGCCTTGTTCAGTTCGCGGAGATACTTCTCCGCGTTCCTCATCTCGACGAGGATTTCCCTCTCCAAGTACTTCTGAAAGTGCTGCCCGTGAAGCATCGCCTGTCCGAGGAAGAAAGAGTCAGAAAAGTTCTAGAATCCAAACCAAATACAAAGTCTCGAACACTCACTGAGACCTGTGCTTGAGACCACCGCATGAAGGCCTGATCTGACATCTGCACCACCAGCGCCATCCGATCCCGCTCGGTGGCAATTTTGCGGATGAGATCGATGGCCATGGGACCCTCGAGCAGGGAGCCCCCTTGTACAATCGACCAATCGGGGGCAAAGGGCCATAGCCCCTGTTGCCCCACCATCTGCTCGGCGGTGGGACGAGTGGGGGGAAGCCTCTGCTCTGGGACCTCAGTGGTCCTCTTGCTATTAGAACTTCCCCCCGTCTCCCAGGACACCCTCGGCGTGTGGGGGTGCTGCCTCTCGGTCCTCTTCGGGGATGGCTCCACGGCCGCCGAGGTCGGCCCCTTACCGGACCCAGCACCCTGGGCAGCCAGTTTCTCCTGCTCCGCTTTCTTTACCTTCTCCGCCCTCCTCTTGGCGGCATCATCTATCAAAGCACGCATGTCGTCGACCTGCTGGGATGTCATCTCTGCAAAAATAAAAGAAGAGGGGCTAACGTTAACACGAAGGCAGTGAGATAAAAATTCAGAAAGAAAACATACTAGGGTCGGCTGGGCTCAGTCCGGCCCGGGCCAGGTGCATCTTCGTCACTCGAGGCCACGCTATGCTGTGCCCCCAACAATTTTCTCCACTTTCTTCCACTCCTTCTCAGTCAGATCGCTACGCTTTGGAGGCTTGTAATTCGGCTTAAAGAAATTCCAAGAGGTCAGAATCCCCCAAGACTTCTCGCTCTGGACTACGAAATATTTCTCTTTCCACCCTTTGATGGAGTCCAGATGGCCGTGCATCACCTTCTTGTGAGGCCTAGGCGAGAAGTAAAAGATCCCCTCCGCATCGCCCAGCGAGCTAATCCCTAAGATAGCGCGGAAGTACGTCAGCGTCGGCGTGACCCCCTTCTCCTGGCACTTCAAGATGAAACAGATCAAGTGCTTCCAAGAGTTAGGACCGTACTGCATCGGGCTTAACTTCGCCCAATTCAAGACCCGCTTGACGAAAGGGTGCAGCGGCAGCCGTAGTCCCGAGACAAAAGCGTCCTCAGGAAAAATGTAGTAACCCGGTGCAAGAAAAGTCGTGGGGCGAATATCGGGGCTTGGAATTAACACCTCGAATTCCCGAAGAATGAAGTAGGCGGCCCTTAAAATGTGAAGGTAGTTCGCCTTCAAGACACATTGAACACTGTCCATCCGGATCTTCACCCGACTCTCGTCATCCGGCACAAGAGGAAGAGGATCGACATCTTTGACATCGTCGGGATACATCCTGATCGATCCCGGATTCTTGAAAGAAACCGGGGGAAATTCGAACCCCAGTCTAAGGGCGTATTTGTCCGGAGGAAGGGGGCTATCTGGAAGGCTCAACTTCCTCTTCTTCCTACGAGGGCGGGCCTTCCTCTCAGGTGACGGCGTCGACAAAGGGGGCAGAGGTAGGAGACCACTCTCGACCTCGGCTGCCCCTCCTACTGGAACTTCGCCCCCACCTTCCCGAGCGTCGTCCTCCTCGACATTCCGAACGGGCTCCCCTCGATTCTCAGCAGAGTCTCCCCCATCCTCAACATCCCTCTCTCCCTCAGAATCCTGATCCTCCTCTCCCTCAGAATCCTGATCCTCCTCGTCATCCTCTTCATCCTCAAAGTCCCCCTCTCCCTCGGGGTCATGTTCTTCCTCATCGACATCCTCTTCCTCCTCATCGCCCTTGTTCACGGGCTCCTTTCCCGGCCTACGAGACCTCAACGGAAACACAACAACGACCACATCACCCCCACTATCCGACTCTGGGCCTGACAAACCTTCCTCCTTGACCTTATAGTCGCCTAAATCCCAAGACGTCTCCGGGGACTCTGATTCCTTACCATAACGGCCTGATGAGCTGGCCTCGGAGCCGGACTGAGAGCGCAACATTATAAGATCAGAAATACTAACCTGAGATATGGACAATGCAATTACCAGAAAAAGTTGCCGACGGTAAGTAAGACCCTGTTCTTAAAAATTGGAAAATGCAAGAAGTGAAGGAAAGAAAATTGGGGAAGGAGGGAAGATTTATAGCGAAGAAAGCGACTCCTCGATTCTCGCAAAAAGATATGGCCGTTGGATCTTAATCATCAAGATCTAACGGCCACTAAGATCTAGAGTCGCTTCGATTCTTGCGCACGTGACATTAGCAGTTGGCGCGAAATTACCCTAATGCCCTCAGTTCTTTATCAAGAAATTGGTTTTTTCGACAAGTCAGAAAGCTCGGTGCTCGGATGGCAGTGCGAGCCGCAAATTCCTCTTCTATTTCACAGAAGGGTCGACGCTCGGATGGCATCGCGAGCCCCAAATTCCTCTTCTATTTCACAGAAGGGTCGACGCTCGGATGGCATCGCGAGCCCCAAATTCCTCTTCTATTTCACAGAAGGCTTGACGCTCGGATGGAATTGCGAGCCCCAATTTCTCTTCTATTTTTCACAGAAGGGTCGGCGCTCGGATGGCATCGCGAGCCACAAATTCCTCTTCTATTTCACAGAAGGGTCGATGCTCGGATGGCATCGCGAGACCCAAATTCCTCTTCTATCTCACAGAAGGATCGACGCTCGGATGGCATCGCGAGCCCCAAATTCCTCTTCTATTTCACAGAAGTGTCGATGCTCGGATGGCATCGCGAATCCCAAATTCCCCTTCTATCTCACAGAATGGTCGACGCTCGGATGGCAGCGCGAGCCACAAACTCCTCCTCTATTTCATAGGAGGCTCGGAGCTCGGATGGCATCGCAAGCCCCAATATCTTCTCCTATTCTGTAGGAGGCTCGGAGCTCGGATAGCATCGCGGGCCCCAATATGTCCTCCAATGATGAAAGGGGGCTCGGAGCGCGGACCTCACCGCGAGCCCCAATAACCTTCTCTTTTTTTCAGAGGGTTCGGCGCTCGGATCGCACCGCGAGCTGCAACAACCTCTCTAATTTCGCATAAGGATCAGAGCTTGGATCTCACCACGAGCCACCGTGACTTCTACCCTCGAAGCATTAAATGAAACGAAATCATTACATCCCATTCAACAGCCGCTGCCAAATTGAGGGTCTCGAACCTCGGATGACGCCGCGAGCCCCCAATACTCCTTCATTCGCAAGGGGCTCGGAGCTCGGATAATAGCACGAGCCCCAAAACCTTCCTCTACCCAACTAGCGAGGGGATCGTCTCCCAACCCTCGACATTTGTTTACCGACCACAGACGCTCGGCAAGCCGAGCTCCAAACACGACAGACCTTTATGTCCCCTTGCTCTTCCATTTAGCGAGGGGATCGTCTGCCGACCCTCTACACTCGTCTACCAACCCTAGACAATCGGCAAGCCGAACTCCAACTCGACAGACCTTTACATCCCCTTGCTCTTCCAACTAGCGGGGGGATTGTCTGCGACCCTCGACATTCGTCTACTGACCACAGATGCTCGGCAAGCTGAGCTCCAAAAACGACAGACCTTTATGTCCCCTTGCTCTTCCAACTAGCGAGGGGATCGTTTGCCAACCCTCTACACTCGTCTACTGACCCTAGACGATCGGCAAGCCGAGCTCCAACTCGACAGACATTGACATCCCCTTGCTCTTCCAACTAGCGAGGGAATCGTCTACTGTCCCTCTACACTCGTCTACCAACCCTAGACGATCGGCAAGCCGAGCTCCAACTCGGCAGACATTGACGTCTCCTTGCTCTTCCAACTAGTAAGGGAATCATCTACTGACCCTCTACACTCGCCTGCCGACCCTCGGAGCTCGTCCATCGGCCCTCGATGCTCGTCTACTGACCATAGACGCTCGTCTACCGACCCTAGGTGCTCGGCAAGCGTGGCTCCGACTCTTCTGTGACCAACACCCCGCATGACTCCGATAGGGAATCCCTTCATCCTACCCCCTAGCCTATTCTGGAAGGTACAGACCCTATTTCTCGCCGCATACACCGCCCCGCTCTTCCTACAGAGGCAAAGAACCACTCCCACACGGCTAGGTCACCCAGCCCTCCAGGAGTGGGGGGCTCCTGATATGGGTCTGACGACGTGGTCCCTCTTGGGCCACAGGATCCCCTCATAAAGCGTGCACTACCGGATCATCCTGGTCTGCCATGTCAGTGCAGAAACCACCTGGACCCCTGTCACGTCAGCCTGGAAACCGCCCAGGTCTCTGCCACGTCAGCCCTAAACTGCCTGGGCTTCTACCAAGTCAGGCCCATGGGCAACCGGGCCCAGACCCGGCCCCAAACGAGTCCAGACCCACTTAGCTTCTTCTATAAATACCAGACCCTCTACCCCTTCCACAGGTGATCAATCTTTTTCCTCTCAAAAACCTTAGTTACTGTTATTCTCTCTCAGTAACTCACTAGATCGTCGGAGGGTCTGCCACCGGGACCAACCCCGGTGTTCCAGACCATGTGCAGGTACACAGGACTCGAGCCGCCAAGATCCGAGCCGAGCCTCCGATCCCCGCTTCACTCCTGCCAGCTCCCGAGCCGTTCCTCCAGCCGAGGGTTGGGACCACCGTCCGCTCTAGAGGTTCCTCCAACAATACAAATCGAGTAGAACTCACGCCTGGTGCATCCACACTCCCCCCAAAAACAAACCGCATCAGCCGGGATGTGAGGAAGAGAGAAATTAGGGTTAGGGTTTAGGGTTTGTGAAGGTGAGTGTTTATATATAGGGTTTAGGATGTGGGTTTATGGGTATTGGGTTATGGGTATTAAGAATTAGTAGTAGGTTTACAAATGGGTTTTGGATTTTGGGTCAAATAAAAAGTAGGAATGCAAATAGGATTGGAAATTTATAAGACAACCAAATCATCACCACCACAAACGCCCACAAACAAAATAATAATAAAAAGATATACTACAAAGACGAGACCACATGAAGGAATGATCAAATAATGAGAGAAAAGAGTCACTCAGACAAACAAAGAGCTCGAAAAGAAATAAAATGGATATATATATTGAAAATAACTCCAATATACGGTTCAGAAAAAATACAAGAGAGAAAAATACACAAAAACGAAAAATACATTAAAAAATACACAAAAATGAAAAAACAGGTGTTACATGCGATGATGGTGGTTGCAATGGATGGAAGGAAGAGAGGCTGCGAGGGACGATGGTGGAGGTGATGGAGTGTCTGGGCGAGACAGTCGGTGGAGAGGCAGCGGGGATGGGTCTGCAACGCTCTGGTTTTGGCGATAGAAGAAGAAGACAGAAAGAAGAAGGAGAAGAAGGGGGGGGGGGGGAGAGAGAGAGTACGGGGGTTTGTTAGGATTATAATAATAGATAATTAATAATAAGGTAATTAATTAGGGGTTTAGTTGAGATAGTGGGGGTGTGGGGTTACGAGATTAAATCATGAGGGAAATAATGAGATAGTGGGGACCAGTTATGGAGATGAAGGGTATGTTGGCAGTTATGTTTTTATTTGAGTTTTGGGTAGATAATAGAGCATGAGGTTAAGTTGTGGGCTCACAATAAAATATGGAATTAATTTGTAGAGTGGGCTTCGGAGATTGGGCTTAATTAAAACAAAATAATATATATATATATAAGGTAATTTAGAATAAGACTTGGTTTGGGGAAAAGATGGGTCTAACTCATGATTTAAAATAATCCAACAATAATAATAGTACTAGATAGATTTAAATTCCAAGTTATAAAAATATAATTAAATATCCAAAAGAAAGAAATTGGATTCAAAAGAATAGTAGAATTTATTTGGGAAGTTGAAATTCAGGAATACGAAGAAAAGAAAAATAAATATCAATCCATATAAACGGGAACGAGGGTTACATTAACCTTTGCCACTGGGCAGATGCATAAAGTGGAGACTCATCACTCATGAGGTGCGCTCCCCAAACTTCACCTCCGTACCCAATATGTACTCTTGAGCATATATATATATATATCAGCTAGGGAGAATCCTAGAGTGTCTACCTGTTGAGTTTTAACTGCAGAATAACCACCAACGAGAAGCAAGAACAATAAAATTAATAGCAAAAGAACAAAGAACAACCAAATGCAACATACAAAAACACACGAGATTTTTTCAAGGTTCATCCAATGCAATGACTACTTTCCCGTGCAGAGGTACTCCTGCGATTTCCACTAAAAATATGAAGAATAAGTTTACAAATCTCTCAAGAATTCACCACCAAGGTGTAGGGTTTCTCTCTATCTCCCCCTCTCTCTTTGACGACTGATAGATATTTCTTTTCTTTTCATCTTACCCTAAAATTGTACACAATACAATATATATATATATATATAGGTTTTCACAACTTCTAATCTCAGCCGCTCATCAATCAGCGCCGCGATGGTCAATCGCAACTCATGAACGGTTGACCGGTTCAGGCCTTCGACTATTTAGGATCTAACAGAGAGTGGGTCGGTCGACTGCGGTCGACCAGTCATTCCTTCAAGTGTACATGGTTGCAACAGAGAGTGAGACGGTCGACTGCGCAGTCAACCGTGCACTGCCAGTACATAGTCGGTCGTGGGTGCGGTCGACCGTAACTCTGCCTGTAGCTTCAGACTGCTCTTCACCTGTTTGCTCCCACTTCGACTATTCTTCTCGTCTGTCTTCTTCAACCCTATTATCGTGTATTTGGATCCACAAACCTTAACAATATCTCACTTGGAGACATATACACGAAGTTTTTAACCTGTTCTTCATTCTTCCATTGGCCTAGTCTAGGCCTCTGCCTCTTCGAGTGTCCCTATCAGTTAACCTGAAGACAATCCAATGGCAGTATAGCGGAACTGATATTTCCTGCTATCCACTATCTTTGTGAGCATGTCCGTTGGATTCTTAGTGCCAAGAATCTTAGATAACTTTAACAATTTCTTCTCAACCGCCATTCTAATAAAATGATACCTCATTTGAATGTGTCACGTCCTAGAGTGATATGCCAAGTTTTTTGCCAAGAAAATTGCACTTTGACTGTCACACCATAGCTCACCTATGGGTTGCTTTCTGCCCAACTATTTCATAAGCTCCGAAATCCACAACATGTCTTTTGTTGCTTCTGTAAGTGCCATATACTCTGACTTTGTGGTTGACTGTGCTACAACCTTTTGTAGCTGCGAAGCCCAACTGACAGTTGTTCTTCCAACTGTAAATACATACTTTGTAGTACTTCTGCAATAGTCACGATCGCTGAAAAAATCTGCATCCATATAACCATGTATATGCAAGGAATCTCTCCCAAAACAAAGAGAAATATGAAGTACCTGCTAGATATTTAAGAATTCACTTTATTGCATCCCAATGATGTTTACATGGATTCTTCATGTAATGGCTGACAACTCCTACTGCTTGTGCGATATCTGGTCTTGTAGACACCATCGCATACATCAACTTACACTCACTTTGATTTTTTTTTAATAAGACACTTTTTGAAAATATTTGCAGAAAGATGACAGTTGGTAAAGTATGTGCGCTCGTGGACTCAACAACTAAACTCGCCGTTCCCAACGGCGAGTTTAGGTGTTTCATGCTCGCCGTTGGGACACGGCGAGTTTAATGCTAATTTTTTGAAAAACTCGTCGTTCCCAACAACGAGTTCAGTTTAGAATTTTCAATGAAGACTCGCCGTTCCCAACGACGATGACATTTATAATAGACTCGCTGTTGGGAACATTGAGTTTAGTTCAAAATTTTGAAAGAATACTCGGCATTCCAAATGGTGAGGACATTTATATTAGACTCGCTGTTGGGAACGACGAGGATGTAGGAAATTTTACAGAGAGTGAAACATTTTGTTGGACTTAGTGAATTTTCGAAAAAAAACTCCATAGAATTTTTTTTGAACTAAACTCGCTGTTCACAATAGCGAATATAGTGTAAATTTCCTCGTCGTTGGGAACAGCGAGTCTTCATTGAAATTTTTTGAACTAGAATCACTGTTCCTAACAGCGAGTCTAGTATAAATGTCATCGCCGTTGGAAACAACGAGTCTTCATTAAATTTTTTTGAACTGAACTCGCTATTGTGAATAACGAGTTTCTTAAAAAATTAGCACTCGCCGTGTCCCAACACCGAGCATGAAACAACGAAACTCGCCGTTGGGAATTGTGAGTTTAGTTGTTGAGTCCACAAACACAAATACTTTGACAACTGTTCTATAAGTGCAAATATTTTCAAAAGGTGGCATATAAAAAAAATACCACTCGCTCTCAGACAACAATGTTATTTTTACCAAACTCGCTATCTGGGTCATTTTGGTAAATACTTTTAAAAGTGGGTCAGTTCGGTAAATACTTTCAAAAAGTGGGTCATTTTGGTAAACAATTCAGCAGTGAGTTGGATTATTTTTTATCTGAGATTGCAAGAACATGTAAATAGATGGCAATGTAAAACTGTTTGATGGCTGATTTTGGTAGTATTCCTGACCCACTTAAGGTGAAGGGGGGGCCTTTTGATCTACCATATATTTTTGAGTAATGCTACATCCGCTACCAACTTCACTATCATTTTCTTTACTACCTTATGTGGCACACTTCAATAGATAGGAGAAGATAGAGTAGGTGGAAGAACTCTCCAATAGAAGTATGCCACCTAAGGTAGTGAACAAAATGGTAGTGAAATTGGTAGTAGATGAAGCATTACTCTATATTTTTTGCTGTTTATTACTTTATGGCTCAAAAGATGAGAGATATATTTTGGTTTTCCTTTTGTTGTAGACTTCTTGTAATGATCAGATTTGAAATTAATGGATATAGTTATTTTCTTTAATTTATAGTGTGAATGCTGGTTAACAATTGTTTTATCGTCCTTTGAAGGCACCAACCTTACCATAACACTGCTTTAACTTTCTCTTCCCTTCCCCCTTTTTGCTGTCTATTTTGCTTTTGCCACTGTTAGTGAATTCTTTCACCATGTCTTTGGTATTTGTAGTCCTTCTTGAGCCTATTCCCCCGACTTAAGCAAACTGCAATGCAGAAATGATTATCGAAAACCTAATAGACCTTTTGTGGTAGAATTGTTTTTGACATATATATAATCAATTTGTATAGTACAATCGTACACAGTACGTACAAATCAGTATACACATTTTTATACCCCAATTATTATCCCCATGCCATGAATATGAATCTCTCTTCCTCCTCCTCCCCCTCCCAGCCTCCCCCTCTTTAAATATTCGAGGAATGGATTCAGATCTTAACAATGATTTGGTCTCATTCCCTACTATCTTGAATATGCCTTGAACTTGAACCCCATTGGATCGCCTCTTGAACTGCCCGCTCACGGTCCTCTGCAGTCTTCTCGTCGAGAATGTTCTGATCATTGAATTCACCTGCATTACTTGGTAGTGGCCGAAGGGGTGTGCTTTCTTGATTTGGTGTGAGAAGACAACTGAGAGCAGTGACGACGTCAGACATCAGTGGCCTGACCGAGGCCTCTTCTTGGAGGCACATTGCTGCTACCGCGACTGCCTGGTTCAGTGCTTTCGTAGGGTAGTCTCCTTCAAGTAGGGGGTCTGCTAGCTCCCCATACCGCGATTGGTCTTTGAACATAGGATCTGCCTGTACGTGATATTCAAATCACAAGACGAAGTTCAAAATATGTACATGTTTTCTCATATATAATCTTAGAAGAAATGTTGTTTATATTGTACATGTGCATATAAATTTAGTAGTCTACATTTAAAAATGTCGACCAATTCCATATTATGCATGCATAGAATTGGCAAACAATAATCAAGAAGGAGAGACAATTAATTCTGTGATTCACTGTCTACACGGTAATGTACATATATAACTCCTTTTTCTGTTATGGTAATAATATTGTCGGGAAAAATAAAGTTTATTTCATAGTTTGAATCGTACCCATTGTACTAGATTCTGTTCATGTGTTGGCCGGAGCGTGTCTATGGCTCTTCTGCCTGTGATTATCTCCAACAGCATCACACCGAAGCTATATACATCCGACTTGAAGGTGAGCTGACCGGTCCTCACATATTCTGGTGCACAGTAGCCATAAGTCCCCATCACCCTCGATGATACGTGGACTTTATCCCCCATAGGGCCGAGCTTTGCTAGCCCAAAGTCTGAGAGCTTCGGATTGAACTCATCGTCAAGCAAGATGTTGGATGATTTAAGATCACGGTAGATCACCGGGGGATTGGCCTTATGAAGATATTCAAGGCCTTTTGCTGCTCCTATGGCTGCTTTCATCCTCACTGGCCAACTCAAGGGCTTTTGATCTTCGGGGATATCTGAAAACAGACAATGCACGCAATTGGTGAGGTTGGACAAAATTATTGGACATCGAGTCAAATTTCATTACTGTGAATGAGAGAAAAAAGGTGTAAATTTATTGGTAACTTATTTTAGAATCCTTATTTGATCCTGATTTCAGTCGTACGTGCTCATAAAGCTAGTATTTTTATATTTTCTGAATGTTTTAATTTCTTCACATACCAAGCAAATGATCTTCCAAGGAACCCAAAGCCATGTACTCATAAACCAAGAGTCTTTGATCTCCATCTGCACAATATCCTATGAGGTTTACAAGATTGTTATGGTGAAGAAGACTGAGCATGAGAACCTCGACGAGAAACTCTCTGTTTCCTTGCAGACCATTCCTATCTAGTTGCTTAACTGCAACCAGCTGATTCAAAATTCAAAAGAGTGATAATTCATCTTAGTCTTCTTAATTATATTCATAACGAAATGTAATGAATGTTAGATGTATCATGCATTCCATCGGGCTCACCTGACCGTTCTCAAGGCGTCCTTTGTAGACTCTTCCGAACCCTCCTTCACCTATTAGACTTTCTTGTCGGAAGTTCTTGGTGGCTGAAGCTAGCTCACGGAATGTGAATGTTTGTGCTGCTATATTTCCATTCTCCTTCTGATCCGGTGCAGGTGCAGGTGCAGGTGCAGGTGCAGGAGTCGGTTCTACAAAAGATTTCTGTCGCATTGGTTCTGTATATATGAAGGGAAGTTTTGAATCTTAAATTTTGAAAGGGAAAAAAAAAAATCATAATAGAAAAAATAATTGAAGAACTGAAAGAAACAGGAAAAAAAGGAAATGAAAAGGCTGCTTCTGAAACTTGAAATATGCAGACTAGGGGAACCAAATGCATGTTGAATTGTTGGTCATATATTCTCAAAAGTTTTAACTTTGAAATATTTTTTTTTATTTAAATTGTTGGTCCTAGATAGCAAGAAATTAACGCAAACCTAGCAACTGAAACAATATGGTACACATATAACACTTGTGAGGAGAAAATGTATGTTACGCCTCGACAGAAAGAGATCAATTTGCATTATTAGCTACGCTCATGGCTAGGTGTGACTGTCGATTTCTTTGATAAATTTGTGGCATGAGTTATTCTATATCAGATACAATTGTTTTATTTAATGTTTAACGTAAAAAAATTCACATTTAATTTTTCAAAAGAAAAGAACTAAAATAGATACATACATGAATTCCGTCCCTTATACAATCCAATTTTCATGTCTCAAAATAACCAGCAGAAAATAAAAGCTTGCGAATGTGGTAAAAACAAGCCTCGTGCATGGCATTAACAGTTATATCGTTTTACTGACATTAGACATATAGCATTACCAGAACAAATTATAAACGTTCACATCAAAAGAACAAATTCAAACTGACCGGGCCTTCTGTTGGACTCGCAGCTCCTGCTGGACACAGCCACGGGCGAAGGCATAGGCTCGCTTTGAGCATCAAATTTCTTCGATCTTCGTCTCTCTTGAGCTGAGAAACAAGAGAAGCAACTCATTGTAATCAATCAAGCACTATCTCCCTTCCTCCCCTCTATCTCCTTTATTTTTGAATTTATCAACGGGAGAAAAAAATTTACAATGCAACCCGAGAATGTGCAAGTATTTTTTTTCTTTCTGATATTGTTTCAAGGGATCAACAGGGGCTGAAGAGAATTTGGTGAAGTTAAGGAGGGGGATTTGGAGGAGGAGAGATTAAAAGGATTTTTATGGGGAAGGGAGTTAGTTAAAGGAAAAATTTTGTTAAGGGATTGGTGTTGTTATTTGTTAATTAAAAGACAGGGGAGAGAGGTGGATTGAAGAAGGGGGGGATTCAAATTTTTTTTTGAGGGGTTGAGAAACCCAAAATAAGCGGGTCGGAATAGGGTAATATGATCTTGTGGTGCCAAACTAATTTGCGGGAGAGAGAATAGGTATGTATGCTATTTGCAAGATGGTTGAGTGACAAAGTAAGAAGATTTAACCTGGTGCAGTTCATATGGACCATACAATAATACAAGTTGGCTAATAGAAAGCAGCGAACTTTCCACGCCATATTGTTATATATTCATTATATGGAAAGAGAGCTTACATGTTTGACTTTCTATTATCGGCTTGTGTGGATGCCAGTTGCGTTTTATATTGTCAAGTGAACCACTTATAAAAAGATGAGACATTTCAAGAACATTTTATTAATTTTTTAATCGTAACGGTGGGTTGAATACTCTGCATTTCATTAAAAATAATTCAACAAAACATACAACAAAAAGTAAGGCTTATGGAGTTTTGATCCCAATAGGATGGGTCCTGGAACTCATACATCTTCATTTTGATTGCTATTGTTGTTGTTGTTGTTTTTCTTCCGGCGAGTTGCTCTCACTTGTGGACGTAGATAATGTTTTCCTTTGTGTCCTATCTTCAGCCTTCAGCCAGTCTTCTGTGCAAACGAGCATCTCTAACGTGTCGGATTTCAAGCGATTCCTGTAATCAGTTAGAATTCTGGCACTTGAAGAAAATGCACTTTCAGAAGCAACTGTAGATATAGGAGGAGTTAGTAAATCTTTAGCCATAATTGACAGAATACTATAAGTGTGTTCATGGTCTTTCCACCATTGTAAAATATCTAGTGGAGAAGAAGAAGACTCAGAATCTTGTTGGTTATACCAATTTAATTCATTTGGTTGATTAGTCCTAGGTTTTTTGAATTGAATTTGTGCAAGTAAATTAAATGTTTTATCATCAAATTTACTCTTACCCTTACCTTTAGAAGTAGCAGAAGAAGAACTAACTACAGAAGTTGTACTACTATAAGCAAAACATCTATCATAATAATCATTCAAGTTATTTAATGTAGATTCAAATTTAACTAAAAAAGTAGCCCAATCAATTACTATTTTTACATTTTCCCCAAGTAATGCAAAAAATATTTCAATCAAACTCTTCTTACCTTCTAATTTGATACGAGGATCCATAACGGTAGCAACACAAATCAACATAGGAGAAGGAAAATAATACTTCAAAAAAATTATGTATGCAGGTTTTACAATATCACCAACATAAGTATCATTTAACATTTCGTTAAATATTTGCATCATGCTAATTAATAAAATAAAATTGCTACTAGAAGTAGATTCATATGATTTTGAAAATTTTAAAGTTGCGGTTTTAAAAGGTTCTAAAAGTTTCAACAAAGATTCTACATAAAACCAATCGGTGGGAGTCATTTCAAAATTTGGCATATTTTTTGCAATACAAAAATTATTTACAACTGCTTTATATTCGGTAACAACATGTAGTAAATCAAAAGTAGAGTTCCATTGGTGTTTAACATCCTTTGGAAATCTTCTAAAAGGTATATTTGAAATCCTACACCAATTTTTCCATTCTTGAAATACGCTGGGACTTAATGCAATGAAATGTACACAATTTTCAATTTTAAGTATATATGGATCGACTATTTTTAATGCATCTTGAACACATAAATTTAAAATATGACATGCACATCTAATATGAAAAATATTGTCAGATGGAGGGTTTAATGCGGATTTTAAAGTAGTAATTGCTGCATTGTTATTAGATGCATTATCAAAACTAATATACATAATTTTATCGCGAATACGAACAATATCACAAATTTCTAAAATACGGTTTGCTATTTCAACACCACTATGGGGATACGGCAACACGACAAGTGATATGATTCTTTTTTGAAGAATCCAACCATTGTCGTTCTAATGACAGGTTATTCCCATCGTTGGAATATTGTTGACACTCGTCCAACAATCCGAAGTTAAACTAACTCTACAAGTTAAACTCCATAAAATTGCAATCAAAGCGTCTTTCATTTCATTGTACACTTTAAAACAATCTGATTTGCAAGTATTTCTCGGAATTCTTCTAAAATGAGGGTTTAAGGCCGTTTGATTAAAATTTTTTAAGTCCCCACTCTCGGAATAGGAAAATGGTAACTCTTCCTTTATTACTAGTCGAGCCATTTTCCGACGAACAAGATCGGGGTCATAAGGGTGGCTATCAACTAGACCGGTTATAGGGTTAATTTTTGTTGGCCGGGTAGGTCAACAAGAAGTTCTTTATGGTTATTTTGGATGTGTCTACTAATTATACCATTGCCATCACCCCTCTTGAATTTGTATGCCTTAGAACATGTTTTAGAAACTTTTAAACCTATACCCGGAGTTTCTTCGTCGGGGATATGTGTAGCGCCCCGAATTTCTAATATAATATCTTAGAAAATACGTGGCACAATCCCAACATCAACTTCAATGTAATAGTACACATAGCCCAAAAACACAAATAATTTTATTCCAAACTTTTATTTCAACAATCTTTACAAACACAGCGGAATACAAAACACCTTGAATTACAACATTCTTTTTACAACACTTCTTTTTACAAAATTTTTACACAAAACTCTATTCCATCAATTTATCTCCAAAACTATCTCAAGCATCCCAACCTCCAAACTCTAAGCAACAACCTGTAACACTTGAGGCTAGAGATGATCCCTAACCCACAAAACTAAAGGGGTCAGCCATAAATGGTGTAAGTGACATAAAAACATACAACATAATTAAATCATAAAACATAAAGTCATCAACAGCATGTATTAACAACAAGGATAAACGAATGAGAAATAACAAAGATGTAAAGCATGAAAACATCATGGAATAAAAACAACAAGTGAAGCTAGACTAAGTGTCGAGTGTAGAAAACAGGAAAACCACATGCATAAAACCAAGTCAAGAAAACACAATCTCTATATACTGACTCTCTAATGCATACTTGTCGGAGTCTATGCATCCCACTCTACATAGGTCCGGTGCAAGCCCTTAACGATCTCCACTTTATAGGGATAACCCCTCGTTATGCAACTAATCCTACTACGGTGATGGGAAACAAAATTCAGAATACTCCGCGAATAGGCGTCACCGCCCTCGACGCGCAAGCATCATGTAAGATAGCTCAAAACAACAACCGGAGAATCATCTCCCTGCCGTGTACCCCACGAATAGGCCTTCAAGACCCTCAATGTGCAGATACACCTGGTACATTCTGTGAATAGGCCTACCGACCCTCAACACGCAAATATACCCTGCATGCTCCGTGAATAGGCCCGTAGACCCTCAACACGCGAACATGTACAACCGGAGAATCATCTCCCTACCGTGTACCCCACGAATAGGCCTTCAAGACCCTCAACGTGCAGATACACCCGGTACATTCCGTGAATAGGCCTGTTGACCCTCAACACACAAATGCACCCTGCATGCTCCGTGAATAGGTCCGTAGACCCTCGACACGCGAACATATAAATACCCTCTAGTTGGACTAACAAGACCATGAGCGTATACTTACGTTTCTCACGTTCCATCACAACTCCACTAGTGCTTGTCATTACGTTGATTATTATTAAACCACCAAAATCCTCATCTCTAGAGCTAGTGCATCCTACTGGACTTAAATACTCAACAACAACTAAACCAAGACCCCTCAGGTCTGACTCAACAAATCTCAACTGCCGGTTTACAGGACTCCCACTCAACTCCTAGAGATCTCAACAAAACCACAATCCACAAATCCATCGTCAAAACGATCATAAGGAGAAACCTCTCCAACAAAACCCAAATCTTTATATAATTCCAGAATCCAAATATAACTATAAAATATATTGAAAATATATGTTTTGTAGAAACAGTAACCTTTAGAATAATAAGTTATAGATTAAAGCATTTAGAGTAAAAATCATTTGAAAGAACATTCATAGATATAAGGATACATCAGTATCAGTCGACTATAGAAAACATAAGTCGACTGTCCAGAAAGAAAATTCCATGATTTTAAGAAAATAAGCTAAGTGTTATAAGTTGACTTATAAAAGTCATAAGTCGACTTACCAGAGAATATAAGTTGACTTACAAAAGTCATAAGTCCACTTACCAGAAAATATAAGTCGACTTAAAAAGTCATAAGTCGACTTACCAGAGAGAAACTCCAGAAATCTTTAAGAAAATATTCTAAGTGTGTCAATCGACTGAAAAGGGTCTAAGTCGACTGTCCAGAACGAATTTTCAAGAAAACTAATGATCATAGCAGCCGGGTCGTACCAGTCGACTGAAAGGTCATGCCAGTCGACTGTCGGCCTACAGACTGCATAGTTTTGGTTGTGCATATGTCAAAACTAGGATTTTTAGGAATCAGTCA
This sequence comes from Hemerocallis citrina, assembly GCA_017893485.1. Classification (NCBI taxonomy): domain Eukaryota; kingdom Viridiplantae; phylum Streptophyta; class Magnoliopsida; order Asparagales; family Asphodelaceae; genus Hemerocallis; species Hemerocallis citrina. The sequence goes on from JACEHZ010000306.1 coordinate 277,568, forward strand.
TATAACAAAATAACTTTGTATTATTTTCCAAATCTTATTAATACCAAAATAATTAGATTTAAGCTTTGCATTTGAGAAATCCAAGTTCAAACAACATATTTTACAACAATCACAAATCCCCAATTTAACTCCTCATAACCCAAATCCTCAAAACCTGGTCCTCTAGACCATTTATCATTCACAAAATTCCTCAACTAAATCTCAACTATTCTTTATAGTTGATTTATGAACAAAACCAATTTATCCTCAACGTGGTCAAGTTGTTTTTATCCAACTCACCAATAGTCCAAAAATCTCATCTTTAAATTAATTAATGCATGACATCTATCAAACTCAATCAAATCAACGATAATCCAACATTTTAAGAAAATATGATCTAAGCAGTAGCAGTCGACTGTTTCGAGTCACCAGTCGACTGTTCACCACGGAAATCTAACATTATTAGCCCACCAACAATTTATATTAGGTTCTCAACAGATCTAACATCGTTCACATACAAATATCTAGGGTTCTTCTTGGAGATCCAATTTTTCATCCATTCATACATATACATATTCAACATCCAATTAATCTAAACATTCATATTGTTCTCATATGACGTACACAAATCAAAGAGAAACAAACAAAACAACCAAACAATTATATCTACCCATCTACAACATACACAAAAAAAATAAACAAAACAATGTCACTCACATAGTTGGAGAGATCAAGCAAATATCACGAAGCACGATGAAGAATCCCCTATTTTGCAAAGAATCCAAGATCTCCTCTTCAATCACCAAGAAAATGAGAAATATAATAAAACTTGTGTTGTGCAGCGAATGACGGCTACACACCCTCTTTTATACAGGCCGGAAATAAGGAATTAGGGTTTTAGAAATACATTTGCAAAATAGTCATTTTTCAATTTATTACTTTACATATATAACATTCCTTAGTTAAAATAGGTTAACTAAATCAAAACCAAATCAAATATTTTTATCACTGAGTTTTCCAGTAATCCTGCACAGCCCAGCCAAAAAGAAAATTTCGTATTAACAACTCAGGGTGGCGATTTTTCACAAAAGCCCTCCCTTTTGTAATATTTGCAATTACATCATAAAATATTCATAAAAATCTAGAAAAATCAGAAATAATATCTAATAATACATATTATATTTTCCAATCAAAATATTTGACTTTTACTTTCCAGAAAAAATATTTGCACAAGATTCTACATAAATTCCATATTTGCAAAAACACACTTTTTGTTTAAATCTTCACCAAATCGACTTTAAATAAAATCTAGATATATTTAAATTTAAATGCTAACCATGGGAAACCAAAATATCAGTAAAAACGAATTTTCATAACTGATTTCAGATCCAAACGGCTTTTTACATAAAAGTCCCTCTCTTTCGAGGTATTTATAAAAAATAGTTTCTTTATTCACAAAAATCCCAAAATTTAGAATATACTCCATTATAATTATTAGAATTTACTAAAAATATAAAATTGGTTATTTACACCAAAAATATTTGCAAGTGTTTCACACGTGTAAAAGATAAATCTTTAGAAAATATTTATTAAATCTCCAGAAAATTATTTTAATTCATTTTCAAATATTTAAAATAATATTTGAAAATACGGGGTTCTACAATATGATCGTAAAACTTATGCCAATCACTACTTTCTCCTCTACTTTTCCTACTACTACGGGGTTGTGTGGTTTCGGTTGGCTGTTGTTGTTGTACTTTTTCTTCTAATTGTATGTCACCTACAACCTCGTCGTGTGTACCCTACTGTTGGGTAGGAGGATCATGGTACTCTTCGGCGTGCTCACTAATTGGGACAATTGGTGGCCTATGGGAAGTGCCGGTGGAATCTTGCCCACTTTGGCTACGACCGTTACCGCGTGATCTAGACATAATGTAGTAATGTATGTAAAAAAACTACACAATGTAGGAGCGATGAGTTATAAAAAAAATTTGGAAAATAAGAGGGTTGAGATAGAGAAGATCAAAAAACCAACAATGATTATAACTACAACAAAAATAAAATAAGAAAAGAGGTATGAAATTTTGATACCGTTCACCGTGGATACACGTATATAAAAAAATCCATGAAAATAAAAATAGAAGTAGAAGTAGAATTCCTCAAATCCGGAATTGAAGAGTTAGGGAGAGCTTGTAGGAGAGTTGAAGATTTGATCACTTGGAGTTGGACGAGAGTTGAAGAGTTGAAGACGTTGTTGAATTTTAATTTCGATACGATTGGAATTTGATCATGTATATGCCTTGAACACTTGTTTATTCAATACTTCAATTGTTCATAAATTGCATAGAAATGAGTAATAATAGTAGAGAGAGTAAGAGAGTAAGGTGTGATTTTTTTGATGGGGGTTTTTGGGGGGTATTTATAGGCTAAAAATAAAAAAAAACAAAAAAAAAACAAAAAAAAAAAGCAAAACGGCTCTAAGAGCCGTTTGAGGTCTCTGGTGAACAGTGCCCAACAGCACGCTGGCCCGCGGTCAACGGTCGGCCCGTGGCGGGTCGAATGTTTGACCCGAATGGGTCAAACGGTTCGTAACCCGCGGGTCGACCCGCGGGTTGGCGGGCGGGTTGGGGTATTTTTAACGGGTTCGCGGGCCAGGTTAGACGGGTTCGATTCGGTATTTTGGCGACCCGGGTCAACCTGTTACTGTTCACGGGTTCGACCCGAACCCGCACCGCACTTACACGGGCCGGGTTAACCGGGCGGGTCCCGGGTGGGTCGGCGGTTGACCCGGCCCACTTGCCATCCCTACTCGCAACGAAGGCTGCCATCGCCCCTGATGGCCTAATAAACGCCACCTCCCCCTCTAAGCCCCCTGACATGAGAGAGACCGTAGACACCTCTCACTTTGACCTGATTAGGTTAAAGTAGAGCCCAAACTATAAAATTGCCTAACTACCATCGCCCCACACCAGTTATGATACATTTCACTGCTATTTGTACATCGGTTATGATTTGGATATTAGGGACTCCTCAACGTCGATTCGAATTTCAAAAATCAATTTGAAATTCATATCTCTCCCCTACGATACCAATCCAAATCACAGATTGCCGACCCCCCCCCCCTCCCCCCCCCCCCCCCCCCCCATTTTCCCTCCTCTCATTGCCCTCCCCCACATGCCTCCATGGTAGCGCCCATAACCCAAAACTGCATTACCAGCCCCCGACATCACAACCTATTGTGTTGATAGCCAGCGGCGGTACATCCAACCTCGGCTCCCTGCGCGATACCTTCGACCCGATCGAAAATGCGGCGCACGCCAACAACACCGCCATGGCAGCCTCCATGGCCCCCAAAGCCAATCCGACCCATAACTCTCCCCTGAACAGCACTGCTGCCCCCAAGCCAAGCCGAACCACATCATGGTCTCCCCTAGCCAGACCAGCCAGACCATCACTGTTCTCATCATTGCTAGCCAACCTAATGCCACCACCACCTCGCCCCAATCGGCAGCTGCGCCCGCAAATGCCCCTTCCAACCCGCATCGCGGGAACTTCAGCGGGCATCTCCATCTCCACGAGAACAGATAGTCATTGTTCTCGTCACTGCTGGTCAACCCATCGCCGCCACCACCTTGCCCCACTCCGAATCGAAGCCCAATCGATGGCTGCACCCGCAAGTGTAACATCCCGTAATTTCTATAAAAAAAGTGTATATATATATATATATATATATATATATATATATATATATATATATATATATGGAAAGCTTCGGTTGTGCATTACCTGTAGTGCACACGGCGTGTGCACTAGGCCTTCGGGCGTTCATATCGACGATCCGAACCGTTCACATTGATCTATACATCTAAATTAGTCTAAATATGTAAAATTAGATCATTTGAAATTCATTTGCCCATCCATCATGTGACTATAAAAAACAATAATTTTCAGCCATACAATTTTGTAACATTTCAATGGATGGATAAATGAATTTCAAATGATTTGATTTTACATATTTAGACTAATTTAGATGTGTAGATCAATGTGAACAGTTCAGATTGTCGATATGAACGCCCGAAGGCCTGGTGCACACGCCGTGTGCACTAGAGGAGTGCACAATCGAAGCTTTCCCTATATATATATAGGGAACTTTTTACATATGTATATGAGAACTAGTTCTCACAATAAGCTTCGTGAGAACTTTTTACATAGCCACCACATGGATGATCCGAACCGTTTACATTATTTAGAATGACAAAATTAGTCTAAATATGTAAAATCAAGTTATTTGGAGTTCATTTGTCCATCCATCATGTCATTATAAAAAAATAACGGTATTCAGCCATACAATTTGTAACACCTAAATGTATGGACAAACAAATCTCAAATGACCTGATTTCTCATCCGTAGACTAATTTAGATGTGTAGATCAAAATGAACGGTTCGGATTTTTCAATTTATATCTCAAAAAAAAGTTCACACTTGGTTCTCACCGAAGGAGTTCTCACATGATCATATCCCTATATATATATATATATAAATTACAAAGAAAGCTATCAAGTGGCTCTCATTCAATCTCCCCCAAAATCAACGGCCCAGATCTAACCTCACAAAATATATTTCCACGCCCAAAATTTCAAACCCCACAATTTCAAAACCCCCTATCACTTTCCAAAATAAACCCCCCCCCCCCCCCCCCCCCCCCCCCCCCTCTTTCTCACTGTCTCTCTTTCTCCCACTCATCTCATACACTCTCTCTCTTCCTGCTCTCCCCCTCTCTCTCTAATATTTGAAACTAATAACTACTAATTCTCCTAGATACATTAATTAATCTCATTTTGTGAAAACAGACATTAATCACAAGACTATTCAGTTTTTTTCAAACAGGTTTTTTTTGTGTGTGAGAAAAAGTCCCGGAGTTGGCTTACTCATTCCTCTTCATTCTTTGCAATTAATCGAAGCTAACAAAAATGTTAGGAAAATAAAGAAGGAAATTAAAAACAGAGCAAAACTCAAAAATCGTAAAGTATTCTGTAGAAGCTAGAACATATCCTTGGTCAGGAAATTTGAGGACAAAAGAAGAATTATCCAAGAATGCCTAGACAATAACCCCTCCTGTAGCATAAGGAGAGTGTCGAGAAGTGATTTTGGGTTACGATCGAGAAAGACAAGATGAAGTCAAGAGATCCGGTACTTGGGATCTTGCAACCTCAAATGAAATAGTCGAGTGCTTACTCCAATAGATCCAAAGTCCAACAACAGTTCCTGCTACACAATATGCAACTCCGCAGCATTCTCAGGAACAAATCTGGATAAATTCTCATAGTTACACAAAGTTTCTTTTGGGGACCGAATTAAGATTCATAGTTATCGATAGCAATGCGACGGATTTCATGATAGCATAATGGTACTGATTCATTCATGACACAAAAGATTAAATTCCTGCTCAAACTAAGACTATATCGACGAAAAGAAAATGATCTTGGTGTTTAGAATGGGCCAACTTTATTTCACTTCCAACCTTTTTGGGAAGGCCCATACATGTATATCTCACACAGCATGGGCATGCATCTGGTGGTGAAAGAGAGAGGATATGAAATGTAAAAAGAGAAAATGCAGATGAAAAGAGAAATATAAGGATGGAGAGAAAGTGAGGGCAATGAGTAGGAGTGTGGCATCATATTCATATGAGAATATATGGGGTGGCAATGTCACATGTAATTTGTTTTTTGTATGAGAAGAGAGCAGCACAAATCATAGTCCATCTCCTCCACTTTCCATAATGCTTCAACCTTGATGTTGGACTCCTCACCAACCCATGCCCACACCTACAGCCACCCACGCCAACCAACAATGACAATACATATATACTAATTGGGTAGCTGCCAATTCCAGCTGAGGGTTCTTAAGATGGCTTCAAATTGGGCACATCGCTAATCTCTGATATCTCTAAGGGGGCGTTTGGTACGTGAAAATGTGCAAGAGAATTTTATGTTTCCTCTTAGATTATCTTGTTTGGTATGTAGCAGGCATAGTTTTAGAAGGAATGATAGATTACTAAGGGAATCAAATCTCCATGTGATTTCCATAACAAACAATAAAATAACAAAAAAGAACTAGAATAAAAAAATATAGTCCTCCCTAAAATTATGGGATTTGAGCATTCTCATATAATTTTCATAACAAACAGTTAAAAAAACCCAAAAAACTAGAATAAAAAATTACCATAATAAAGAATTCCCGGGAATGTAATGTACAATACCAAACGCTGATAATGCAACATTCCGGGAATCTTCATTCCCATCCTCACATTCTCAGAAATCCTTTTATTCCTAAGAATTTTTCAATCCGAGTACCAAACGCCACGTAATAATATTATAATGGGAAAAGACCTTTGTGTCATTTGTCAATCTATCAACGTATGCAATGCACGTGCATAACTATTATAAATAATGTCTTAGGTTCAAATCCAGACTACTTCTGAATTTTTAGTTTAAAGAAATATATTTATTAAAATGTACATTGCACGTGTAAATCTCTAATATTACGATGGAAGAAGGCCTTAGTGTCATTTGTAAATCTATCGCGTGCATAACTATTATAAAGAAGGTTTTAGATTCAAACCCAAACTACGTCTGAATATTTACTTAAAAAACTAATTTATTAAGATGTGCATCGCACGTGCTAATTCTAGTGTTTTTAATTTGAAAGGGCAAAACTGATCAATTCTTATTTTCACAATTGTAATATTTAACGTTCGTTAGAAGATTGAGCCAGATCATTTAAGTCTTAAGATCAGCCAGCCGAATGAAGATCGTTGGTCTAAATCTTTTGAGACACTATGTACAAGTGTTGATGTCAATTTGGTTCACCAGGACCGTATTAGACTGACTAGCAACAACTCATAAAACAATTGCAAAGAATCTCTGGGTTCACAAAAAGTTAGCCGTTAAAACTATTTTTAAATGATTCATAGTCTTATGATTGCGAACAACCACGAGATTCTCAAACGACATTGTTTACTCCCTGTGTTTATCATTGAAATCCTAAATTACAAGCACTTGATAATACAAAAGGAATATCTCAAAAATGTGATTACCCCTAACTAACATTTGGAAACCAAGCACGAGAATCATACTACAAAAAACCACCACCATAAACTAACAGCCGCCATCTCTCCTTTTCCAACCCTAATCACTTGTTTTCTCAATTGCTTCATCTTTTCTTTATAAAAAATTGAAATGACTCAACCATATCAAATAAATAAAAATTTAAGACATTAGTTATTTTTTATTTGGATAATAAAATTTGTATACGATACCTTGTGACTCTACAGAAGATATTGCACTAAACTGAACAGAATGGAAAATTAGAATTCACGTAGCCGATTTCAATTAGTTGGATTTTTTTTTTTTTTTTTTTTTTTGTTGTTGTTATAATAAGTCTGTCACATATTCATATTCAATTTAAATTGAAATCTAATTTTAAATATGAATTTCTTTATTAAAAAAAAAGTCACAGTCTCACAACCACACACTTATCTCTA